>JAITYZ010002549.1:0-10837 GCA_027744595.1 Paronellides praefectus
AAAAAAAAAAGGAAAATCATATTTCACTTTTAGATAATTATACGTACGTACAATAAGTATAGTTTGATGAATCCAATGAGAAAGTTGTATCCACTCTGGAAAATTCAACATTATATAAATATTATTTTATTTCACTAGGTTATCCTCCGATAACTAATTCAAAACAGGTAAGTACTTTGCGGCTTCTTTGGCCAAGAGTATCCCCTCATCCCGAAGGCATGCAACGACAAGAAGTACTTTATCCTTTACGTCCTTCAAGTAGTACTGGGCAAGGCGAAGAGCCCAAAGAGCCAACCCTCCTGTGCCTACCACCAAAACACGAACGCGACCTGGATAAGGGATGGAAAACAACGTTGACATTAATATTCATCTATATAACTCACCTTTCTCTAACTTTTATTACAATTGAACTAACCAGAATCTCCTTGTTCTTCCAGTCGTTTGAGAATATGTTCCTTAGCTGCCTGAACTGTATTCATTGCCCAAAGCGCACCGGTAGGCAGCATTGCTGCGACACTTAGTGGCATTGCATCTGGGACTTTGACTAAGAACTGAAGATCTGGAACTGTCATGTACTCAGCATATCTATAAAAATGTGATTATTACCCATGATAAATATAATGGAACACACAAGGACTAAAAAGGACAAAATGAAAAAGGAGAATTCGTGAGTCTTTTATTATTATTACCCGTGAGGCACTCCTTCAAATGGATAGACAACAACTTTATCACCAACACTGATGATCGAATTATCTGGAACCTCATCTCCGATAGCTTCTACGATTCCTGCCACCTAATTCACATTTACAAAACGAAAAAATTAACAATGAAAATGCAGCTATGCAAAATTTGAAAGTAAAACTTGTACGTCATCATAACTAACCTCATATCCTGGAAATAGCGCGGCGTCCCTGACTCCATAATGTTGTCCTCCGGATCCTCCCCCACTACCTCCTCCACCTGATTGTGAGGTTTGCCCACCACTTAAACAGACATTTGTAGATACATCACCTGTAAGGCTGTTAAGACTGGTTATACTGGAGGCGCTTGAAATGCTAGTTTGTGATGTGGCCTTGGGTCGGTAACAGGCTCCGGCACATTCCACCTACGTACGCAAAAAACTTTGTACTTACAAGTATATAGTAGTATGTGTAACGCTAAAATAAGCATGCGGTCACTTACGCGAATCCTTGCTCCTGTTGGTGGGACGTCAGGAACCGGAACGTCAAAACTGAAGACACAATCTTTTAGCAGAGGTCCAGGACTCTCAATGCTGACCTGGCGACACAACTTACTACTCATCGCGGATACTGGTTGACTAGGCATACTGTTCACACGACCCCTGTAAAAATTGCACACAAATAATAATTTGTATTACAAAATTAATGACATTTCAAAGATAAAACACACTTATAATAATTTACACACACTAAAATACTATTTAAATCATGCATCATAGTATGAGGGAAAATGTTCACATGTAAGCGTTACTTTTCACTGCCTAAATATCAAATAATGGCGGCACGGTCAAAATTGATTTTTATTGAATATTTAGACGAAAATTAAATTAATAGCTGGGATAAGGTACAAAAAACACCCTACAAGATTAAGTACATTTAATATTCGTAATTATTAAGAAGCAAGACTCTTGTGTTATGTGTCTGTGATAGCTAATGTAATTATTTCCTGTCGTAATGAAATATTTACGTACTTAATACGTTAGATCATTTCCGCTGCTTCGATAAGATCGATATTTCTATATCCGCTTGTAAATAAATAAGACTTTACTTCCTATTTTCTAATACCTATGCACTTATTTTTGGGGGTTTATAATTCATCATTATTTATCAATAATAAACATTTCTTCTTCTTTCTGTCTACAGAATGATAACTTGTATTTCCTTTCTGCTGTTGTCAGTTATGTACAAATATTTTTGTGATATTTAATTAAGAGCTTTAGATTGTTGACACAAATATGAAAAGCATATGTCATGATCTCTTTTCATAAACAAAAAGATTTAACAAAGTCTTTGGATCAAAATATTATTCTCCCATGCAACTAACACTTGAAATTTGTACAAACAAACAATCATGAAATAAAAATGCCTTTACTATGAACTACAATTAAACCATTTAGCGGTAACTAAAGAAATAAAATAAAAATGACAACGAAGATGAAAGAGTGTAAAATAATATTATGTAACTTGCCACGTTGGTTCCCAGTAGTGACTGTTAAGTTCCCCACCCAATGAAGCATTAAAGTATTTATGAATACTCATTTCAGGTCAATTGCATATTATTTTACGAGTACCATTTTGTAATTAAGAAGTCATCTATTTATTTTGAACAAGGTGATAAATAATCATCCACTAATCTTCTGACATTGAGAATGATGATATGAATTTAGCACACATCGTTCGATTTTTAAAATAAAAATATGATGAACATAACAGTCAACACGCAACTCTACTTAACTTGAGTGTTACGTGCAATTAGTCAGATTTAATGAAGTAGTTAAAGCAAAAAATAAATTCTGAAATAAGGTTATTAAAAGATATTGAACAGAGACGACAATTCAATGGGCCTGCTTAAAGGAACTAAAAATGTACCCATGTACCAAATTCCCAAACATTTAGTTTGAGAGATATTGGCGTAGTAGACAGACATGCAGTGCCGGATAAATCTAATCAGTATAAATAACTCAATGCTTCTGCTACTTAATGAACAAATTGTCAAAAATTTCGGTATCATCAAAACAGTGATGATAAGATAAGTATGAGCCGTGGACTATGAATCTTCATGAATCAACAAAATCAATACCCTCTCGATTCTTCATCAAGTACTACATACAGATCTACGACGCTCAGTATGTTTTAGTAAGTTACTTCGATTTTATAAATATTTACCTTTTATAATTGTATTGTGTTTCGAAACCTTTATAACATTAAATGCTGACAGATTTTGATTTTATAAAAAGCGTGGTTTAGGTTTATTTTATCACTAAATTTCCACAGGCCAATAACACTTCTAAATGCTTAAAGTTAAGGTATAACGAAATTGATTGATTTATTCAAGTCCTTACGAATTGTTTAAAAAAGACAAGCAGATGAAGTGTTGCTCGCAGAAGGAAAACAAACAATAATCAAACTATCAAACGGCAAATGTTCATAGATATCAGCATGTTAACTTTCACTGTTTTTACTACTTCATAATAATATGGTTATTTTGAGACTCAAAATTTGAGTTAAACAATATCTATCGAACAATTGCATTTGCTGAGAGCACTGATACAGGACCAAACTGATGCGAGAGTTTATTGAAACTGTCACTATATCATTCAATTCAAATGACTTTGCAAACTCTGTAATTCAACTGTACACCCTAAAACCATCCACAGCAAATATATACTATATATATGTATATCTTTTTGCAACATCAACAAGTCGTAACTTTATTATCGGACAATGTAAGCTATTGTAGCTAAATAATAATTATTACAATATTCTGAATATTAGAAGAATCAATCATTATACAACAGAAAAACTAAATACTCAAACAACGGGACACAATTCACTTTTATCGATTGATTGGCTTATCCTTTTTGTTTTAGCAGCAGAGCAGAGCAACTAGCCTCCTGACCTCACGCTAAACTCTGTAACAACTTGAAATCTCTTCACTTAAATTACGCTTAAAGCTATGCATTTTTATTTTTCCAATATGACCTTTAAAGTTATTTCATCGGGATAAAACAGATTGAACATCTGGTCCCTTTGAAACTCCTAAAAAGAATGCTCTTATTTTCGATGTAGTTTTGTAGCTCTTGTGTAACAGTGCATGAGGCGTCCAAAAAAACATGACTGACAAACAGATAAATAAGCAATCGTAATTGTGTTTTTGGATCTTGTTGTTACGAAAATGGTTTGCTTAGCGTTACGAGAATTATTAAAGGCGATGTCATGGTGTGTGTCTTTAGTTATCCAATCAGAAAATGACATTACACCAGTACCCCGTGTTGACAAGGGCAAGGTGACCTTTTCCAATGACACCTCCTCAAGTTGTCAATCAACGTTTACATTGGACACCTTCAATATTCAAATTCAGGTTTACACAACTGCAACAACAACAGCTAAATAAATTATGTAACTAACCTTGAACCTTCAAACTTTTTTTTGATGTGCCTTAATTGACAACAGTTTTGCAACTTTCTCTTTACATTATTGATTGTTAGAACTAGTGGGACAGCAATCCTTTTTACATTACGTTTAACATATTGCACAATACAAATACTTTCCCCCGCATATGCATTCATTTCACAATAATGATTGTCATGAAAGTCAAATCATTTAGTAGGTATGCGATCTTAAGCTAATAACAATTATTTGTGATGCAAGACAACCCGTACCTAATGCTTACCTATTTGTCTAGGTACAGAGGTAAACTTCCAATAAAAATGAAAAATTCGATGCACTTTTCAACAGCAATAACAAGACAATTGTATTGAATTTTAGACTAATTTGCTATCACGGCAATTATTGAGACACAAAGGGGTTATTTTGAAACATTTTGTACTAGTACGCAAAAACAAAATATTGTTAAGTATATCGTGCGGTGCAATGTGGTAAGGTAATATATATTATATTACCATTGACAAAAGTTCTAAATAAAGGAATTTTTTTATTGGCTTCGGTCCAACTAATTGAGATTATACTATAACGATGGGGAAATAAACAAGAAAAACGCTGAAAATAAATAAATAATTATTTTCTGGCGTCGTTTCTTACGATCTGGCGACCTAAATATTGAATTAATGAATATGAATATACCCATACATATTGTGAAATTGTGAATTACATATGACGTATACTGGAGTGCCCTAAAATTGGCGTATTAGGTCAGCAGAGAACGAAGCAAGTGTGATTTTTACTAATTAAGTACATGTACGCTTACAGATGTTTCATATATATTCATTCAGAGTTCTATTATATTATAAATAGAATATCAGTAATGAGTTGCTCAATGATTGCGTCATACATAAATCTGCTATTAAAATTGGCCACCCACCCACAAAGTATAATAATTGTTTTGCTTAGCACAATGAGTTTGAAAATTGGAGACACAAAATATGTCTATATTTGACTAACCAATATTTGTTGGTGTTGATAATATTTTCATTCCTCAGACTAGTTTAAATTGTTTCGGTCGAATTTCTATTTGTTTATTTGGTAGGACAGAAATAAAACGACATGGTATAAATAATAAAATGGTTCGACACCAGTTTTAAAATACCAGTGTCATCACCTTATATGAACAGTACCTCTATTTGATTTGATAGGAAATATTGTTTTGAACTGTCAACACGAGTGAAATTCTTTAAAGCAGTAAAATGTATGATAACGAGCGACTAATCATGTGGCACACCGCAAGATACTGTCGAATCAATATAAACACATGACATGCTGCAAACATTTATTTTTCATTATTTGCATTGTATAGTAAATAAATAAGTATTTAAAAAAAGGATTTTGATGATTTAAGGCAAAATGACTGATTTTTTGGGGGGGATTATTACCTATGTGACCTACGTATGTGTTTTTTTTAAAATGTGGGTCCACACCACACGCAACAAAAATACGCACTCTGACACTGAGTGAGATTAACATAATTATCATATCACTGCCTTGATTACTGCGAACATTGAATTGCGATGGATTTATCCTGCATCATTCAGACTGAATGTGGAATGGCATCGATAATCAAAGCAACATTGAAAAATACGTCTGCTGGTTTGTAAATTTTTTGACCTCCAGCTCTGGTTTTGGATATAAATGTTTTGATCAACAAAAGTAAAGTTGGCCTAAATACTAATTAAGGACGCGTCCATGAAAAACAATATATTTTGCCCATCAATATGTCGTGTGCAAAGTAATTAGACAAAACGTTACAAATTAATTCCAAAACTAATTACCACATATTGCTTTAGTTTTAAATACAAATGATTTGTTACAGCTTTGGTTTTATTAATCTGTTGACTATCAAGTTGAAAATATCTCACAGAAGACTACATGTACAGATCTCACATGCACAACTACACACACGCACTCGTGCAAAAATAACACAAAATGTCTCGGTGTACAAGCAAACAGTCAGCAGAATTTCAACATGTAGAGATCATGTAGTAATTATTAATTATTATTATTAAAATGCACTCTTAGACGTAAGATAATTGACATTTCCAATCAGAATTGGCTAGTTTATTAGATTTGCTTGAAATTTCAGTAATTATTATAGCAACGGATTTATTGAAGCACATATATGTTTGTATTTAATTACCTGAGCGAGCTGGATGATGTAATCATCACGTACAAGTTTTAGAAAAGTTGTCAGTCGAGTAGGAGTAGTTGCAAAGTAAATAACAACAAGAGAGAAAGTGGACGAAATTGGAGAAGAGACAGAGAACAAGAACGACAACAAGTTGACGATGAAAGATGAGGTAATGAAGAAGTCGTCATGTACTTTTTACAACAGGCAGACTAAACTCTATAAAGATGTCCATCATTTTGTTACTTCTACAGATCGACAGCTCTACGACCTACATTTGCATACACACATTCAATTTTTACAGACATAAAATATAAATAATACATACATAGAAGGAATATACGTTTCTTGGAATACACAAATCCGTTAGTTGCAAATTGCAAATAAATTGGTTAGTAGACGATGTACTTTCAAAACATCATAAAATCATCAAGCAATTTTGGTATATGTATAAAAAGATTTATCTATTGACAATATATTAACAGGGAATACCACACAAGTCACAAAATAGAATGATATTTTAAAATTTACCGAGAGGGGCCCGCAGCTTCTTCAGTTTTCTCTGGCATGACGGTGCTCATATGTGATCAAACGTTGTGCACAACTTTGTAATCAAACTTTGTACTTTAATTGTTAATAATACAAAAAAAATTCGTTAAAACACTTAATGCTTTTACAGCACCAGTAATGAGTAGTTGAGGAAAATGTAAAGATATCTTTCTTGTCCTGCTGCCACCTGTCAGTCATCCGTGCCTACGCACTCCACCCGAGACAGAAGAATCAACTCTCTTTAATGAAAGCAAAACTGTTACTGGCACTCTTCCTACTAAACTTTCCCAGCTTAAAAGCAAACAAGTACCTATTGATGAAGGTTCGTTTCGTAATGATGTACGTGCTATGATTTGTATATCTTTTTCTCTCTTTCCAATTATTATCAATCCCGTTTAATTATTTTTTTGCAACAACCACATAAAAATTCAGTCTAGTGCACAACAACCACCACACAGTCTAGTGCTGCTGAGTCACAAGGAAAATGTGATGAAATGGGCAGAGAAGGAATAAAATGAAAACACTCTCAGATCCCTTTTTTATGCCATCAGTACAATAACCTTTCCCTTGATCATCAACCTCATATATTATCATCGGCAACCATCACACCTCACCTCACATCACCACCAGACACAATTACAGATTTAATTTTCACGCCACTTTGTAGTGAAAACAAAATTGCAATAATAACACAGACAGATGAGGATTCTGTCTCTTTTTAAAACTGAAAAAAGTGTTGAAAAGTACGAAACGAGTAGTAAGATGTACTTAATATTATTTTACAACATGTATGTTTCTTATCTTTCCTTTCCTTTCTCTCCCTTGTTTTCTTCGTCTTCTGGTTTTGGTCTCCCTGAATGAATGAATGAAGGATGTGTAAATATTTTTGTGTATCCAGCAGTAGCACAAACAAGTTAAAAAGGAGTAGGTGGTATGTATGTATATTATACTATATACACATATTTAGGTACTCTCAAAGGGAGAGAGTTTCTCTTTGGTATGGGTTCTCTTTCATTTCCTATCTCTCTCTCTCTCTCTCTCTCTCTCTCTCTTCTGTGCTCGTGCTGCTGCTGCTGGGTTTCCAACCATAAACAGAAGTTTTCACTCGCTCACCGCGTGTTCACATCGATCCGTGGGATTGTCGTGCCTAGATTAGACTTACTTTCTACTATTTCCTCCTCTATAACAGCTTTAAAGCTAGCTGGTGGCTGGTATCACATGTGAGGTCAATATGAATGAAAATGTGAATATAAGCATCATGTATACATACATATTACTGAGCTATAAGAATAAAATCCACAACGTAGTTTTATACTTGGAAAGCAAGTAGGAAGGCGATGAATAAAGAACAACAACATAATATTAGGTCGTTGCATAAAAATATTACCCATATGTTCCTCGTTCTAGTACATAATATGTATAGGTAGTTTACATGTCAATAGTATTCCATTTCACACTATTACTTTACTTTATCCTAAAAGCACACAATAATTTTATTCTCTTGTTCAGATTTCATCATCATCTTAAGATATATTTTTTAAGTTAACATAAAAAATTCCTTAGCTCTCACTCACTAGGTCCAACGTTCAAACTTTGTTTGGATATTGGCAGCCGATGAATCTGGCTGGTGGGGATAGAAAGCACCCGTACCCATCACCATCATCATGCACGTAATCATCTAGATAATAGGCTGCTCTCCAAACCAAGTTTATACGTTATTATTACCAACGCACCCATCATCATTTCACACTGAGCACACACGTGAGCACATTATTATTCGTCAACCAAGTAACGAGGTGAATACTGCTAATAATAAATAAATCATTTTTTTCGTTGAAAGACGCCATCGGAAGACGGATGATGACTAAGGCTTTACTTAGAAGATTTGAGGAGAATGAAAATGACAAGGTCAATTATCGTGTTATTACTAGGTCGGTACAAGGTTTACCAAATGAATATTATGTACTTTATTAAATGAGGAGCATAACGGGATAATAGAGAAAGACGTAATCATTTGTCAGCTGAAAACACTGTCTATCAAAAGGGGGTTGCGTACCATGGAAATGGTGATGAATTTATTCCATTTTTTGTTTATCTTACCACATCACATGCAATATGATGAAGGATGTCTAGACATTTTCTGTGTAAACTCAGAACAGCAAGAATCGTTTATGGATCTGTCACTTAATTGGTATTGCTTTAAATTCGTTATCTTTATTTGAGTAGTTCTGTTTTTCGTTTTAAAAACTTGTTAAAAAATAAATGCTCCTGGAGTAACTTTCCTTGTTTTTCTTTAGCACTCTGTTTGCTCTCACTTTTTTGGGAGAACATTGTGAAAAAAGGAAAGGAAACAGCAAGAAAAATCCATTATATTTATTCTCTTTTTTCTCTTCATTAACTTCTTCCCGGAATGATTTACATTTCATCTTATTCTGATATTCAATTTAGGTTTGCGCATGATTCTCTGATTGTATGTAAGTAGCAAAGTGATTCTTTAAAAATGTAATTAAGATTTAAAACACTTTTTCATTAAAGTGACTGCAATATTAAAGTTTATTGATTTATTAAAGTATTTTTTGTGTAAGATATTTTTTTATTTTAAAACTAATATATAAGGCTTAAAGCATTTTGTTATCAGATATTCAATTGCATTATTTGTGAAATATCACAGTATCGCCTACAATAACTACTCGCCTTTCCAAATTGAATTTCCCCGATCAATCTACCGCAATTCGGATGAAGTTTTTTCTTCGTCCACATAGGACCCAAACTGGATAGGTGACATCGTTCAGATATTTCCCGTCGCGTGGGGTATACAGCAGAATTATGTACGGATAAGCTGTATCAAATTTAACGCACGATGTTGGATTTATTGGTAGTAGTAGTAGTATTAAGTCGTTGTCATTATTAAGAACCGCATTCAGGGGGCTTTTTCATTTCGTATTGCCTGGTTGGTGTCCGGCCGGCTGTCTAGAGCTTTTCTCTGAAACTAAAAGGAATATTCTGGAAAGGAATATAAGGGAAAGAAATCTGTTTTCGGGAAAAATCCCCGGGAGTTGGTGGACTGGGGAATTTTTACCACTACTATAACATGTACATTGAGCTACATCATTCGTTAGTTCGATCTAACAATGCCCCTTGTCTGAAAAATATCGAACTTTCTCCGTACCAAAGTACATAATGACGTTACTAACAATAAGTCTTATTCAGAATTTAATTACAAGTTATGTATTTTTAGATCAAAGGGTGTAGCCGCGGGAGACGACAAACTGAAACTCTAATTTTACAATATAATATCTAATAATATTGATAAAGTCATGAAACATGCTGCTAAGTTTGCACTTGACAAAATGAAGTTATTTTTTTTAAACCTTGTTCTTAAAAATTACCTTGACTTTAGCTATAATATAGCATCCTCCACAAGACAATGTGATGACAAAGTTCCGATTTTTAATTATAATAATGCTTGGGGTACCAAAAGCTTTAAATTTAAAAGTGTTTATCAATGGCTTCAGCTTCCTAACAATGTAACAATTCCTAATTAATAAATTAAATAATTCCTTGCCATGCTAATGATTTTATAAATCATATCGGTTCATTACTAATCAAGGAATCTGGAGATAAAAGATCCAAACAGTAATTACGCTAGGGGATATCACTAGCCATTCAAAGCTACAAGTATCCTCTGAACCTTTCCTGATTCAATCCCCATGGCTGAAATTTTCTGTAACAATATGCACGAATTCATTTATTTTATTTAAGAAAAAGTGATGCCCCATCTTCTCTCATTACAGAGCTTAGAATTGGATAAAGATAATTGTTACTTCAATCAATGTGACTTTTCCTGTATTGAAAATGTAGCTTATGGGAATATTTAAATTTATTTTAATCTTGATGTATTTTTCTTTCCTATGTATTAATCATGTCAATGATGTCTAATTTTCCTTTCGAGTGTACATTTTGACAATAA
>JAITYZ010002550.1:0-12314 GCA_027744595.1 Paronellides praefectus
TTTTTATTGTGGAGTTTATTCCAATTGGTTTTTTGCTGGATTACGTTATTGTTAGTGGCACACACCCTCTTATTATTTATAATCTACTTGTTGAGTGACAGGATCATTCATTTCATTACAATGACTTTATAGACGACCACAACATAAAATCAATTCTTGTATTGGATAGCAATAGGTTGTGAGTGAATGTGTATGTGTGCTAATAAAAGTCAAGGTCAGGTAAGTTAGCACACAAAATCTCCACCTTCATAGCGGCCGTCTCCATGCAATCCTAAATGGCTTTATTTGTCCGTGTGAAATCATTAAATTCGGTACTTATGAATTAATTTTTTTTGTATATTTTCTAAATTAGTAAAACAACAATATAAAAATGCAACTTTATGGTTTTCTACTCCCATTCGCATACCAAAAAGTAATGATAATATTTCAGCATGAAAGATAAAATCTCTCTGGAGTCATGAAAATTCCTTAGGACTCCCATTTTAGCCCGCTGAAACCTTGCTCAAATCTGCAAGGTCGTACTTGGAATGTATTATCCTTTTTGTGATGACCCTGCCAAAACATAATTGAGTTATGCACTAAGGTCACAAATTAGTTTTATTGATTAAGTAAATTATTTAACGTGCATACAAATTTCATTATTAATTCAGGAAGATGTGTCATTTAACACATGCAAGTAAGTAATAGTTTTGTAAAGTTACTAACAACTGCAACTTACACTACACTTGTGTAGGTGGATGTTTGTTCCACAGTTTTACGTAAAACACTTACACATATAAGCTGTGTAGCCTCTTCTGTTCCAAGTCTTAAAAAATTGCTAACGATTTTTTTGTACTGCTTATTATAGTGTAAAATGTAATAAAATGATGTGAAACGGGGCAGTAACTAACTTGGTGTTTGTTTGTAGCATTTCGTGATAAATCAATGTTACATAATCTAAGTTTTGGCATTTCTAACATGCAAAATACCTATTTTCGTTCCTTTTCTCCATTTGTTGGCGAATTCTGTTAAGGAGGACTTACCTCGATCCCGATGATACTATATAACAAGTGCTACAGAATCACACTTGTTAAAATAATCGTAGCGGCAATCCTTTGCTGAACTTGAACTATTTTTTCAGTTCATCAGAGCAAAATTTAAATCAATAAAAACATCTTCCAGGGTACTTCAAAGACTATATACATACACCTAAATATTGTTGATTTATTATGACAGTTTTCCTGCATTACAACGCATTCAACGGTTTATTATTTATTATTATTTATTTTATTTGCGTTCCCTCTTTCTTCTTTCAGTTGTATTCAACCTACGTTCATAGTAATAATTTTTCGTTTTTTCTGTCTCTATGTTCAAGCCCACCCATCTCTGGTATTATAAAATATTAGTAACCTACCTGCATACAAACTTCACATTACGGTTTAGCTGAAATTCTTATGTCCGTGGTAATATACGAATCCCATACCTGGCTTGTTATATGCAAATTTCATTTGGGATTTTGGCATGTACCTACACTCGGCAATAACTATCCTGTAGAAAATATGTACATCGCCACATTTTATTCAGAAAGATTGTGAATTTTTTGTCACGTCATTTCCTTTTATGGAGGGCTCACGGTAGGACATCATCGCGCCATCGCGGATTCTATCCCATACACATTTAAACAATGTAAAACAAAACCTGCACGTTTGTATGGTCAGACATTAATTTGAACAGCACACAAACACGGTCATGACAAAGACAGGTACACAGGGTGAGGTAAAGAGATGTGTGAATTAAATGTTAGCTCCTCCGGAAGTTTTACAGAAAGCTCACAGCCATTTATTAATGAATAAAACGAATTTTTATACGTGCATATTACGTTCAAGGGACCGGCTACAACAAAAGGTTTTTTTCACAACTTATTACAAATCATAGAAAAATTATCTGCTAAAAATACTTAAACTGATTATATCATGGTCACCATGATGACAAAACAAGCGACTCCAAAATTGCGACGCGACCTTTTTTGAGAACGCATAAACGAATAAACTCTTTTTTATCAGCACAACGAACTACTAAGTTGAGTTATGTTATAAGCCAGTTGCTTTAAAAGCAACCTTCATTTTATTTTTTTATATATACATCTTATTTATTGCCGTTTTAAATCATGCCTGGTTGGTAACTACATAATATTTAACTGAGAAAGATCATGTTAAACAGGCAGACTGCATATAAACGACATATGGTACGATGTGTTGGTAATAGGATATTATTTAGGTTAAAAGTTATGTTTTATGTTCTTATTGAACTACGATATCCTCATCCTCGTAATAGATACTTAAACATTGAATATTCAATAGTCTATTGACAATAGAGTAGACATTTTATTTGACTTTCCTGTTTCATTCGCATCATTTATACATTTATGGTTTTCAAACATTGACATATTCATATAAATGGATAATTTTCTAGCTAACAAATATTGAAATATTGCGAACATGGAAAACCTTTTGAAACAATCGGGAACCTAAATTTTGGAAGTCAGAAACCCCTACTAGTAACGAGCAAAAATCTCGCCTTTTATACGATAAAAAATTAAATTCGGGAAAAATTTTAGTGGGAAACGTCAAGATTATATTTGCAAATTTAAAGAAAGAAATATCGTCGCCAAAATTAAGCAAAAAGGAAATATCCCTACTTTTTTTTTGGAGATAGTCAAATCCCTGGAACCCGGTTCCCAAGTACCAAAAGATTTTCCATGTCCGGAGCCAATAGCACTATGATATTTCCCCCCGAGGGACAACCCATCTGCAGATTGTTGAAGCACCATTTTTATATCATTTCAGGCTAGAAAAGTTACATCAACAACATTTTGTTTCCTTCACGTGTTATATTCATTGCTTTTTTAAGTGTCAGGTATAATTTTTATTTGTATGTTTGAGATGCAGTTAAGCATCCCAAATCCCAAACCCCAAACCAGTGAATATTTAATATGACTACGTAAATTGGGAATCTTAAACTGTTTAAATAAATTCTGATTCAGCGCACAATTGAGGAGGAAGTCATCGTTGGTTCAACCTCATTTCATTTCGTCGTCATTACCGGTATACAATTATGGGAATAAGAACTTTCATTGATGCAGACCACGATTATGAATTACAGTTATAGAGATGGAAATTGTTGAATTACATTCAATCGTATGTCCTTGTACAAGATAGTTGTTTTAGTGACTAATTTCCCGGTAATTTCCTGCTTTATCCTGAAAAGTTGTACACATTTCCATGCTTCCATCTTTTCACACAGCAACAAGCTTGTACAATGCATACACAACCGACCATGTTCCCACATTCTTCCACAGTGTAAATTCCACACGCAAAAAAACTGTTACTCCTACTTCATTTTATGCTTAGTTATAAACTTAAACTAACTGAAGCAAACTCTTGTGATACCACAACTCATTACAAGCCTTATGTCATTTTTTGGTACAACTCATTTTGAATTCAATTTAAACGAAAATTCCAATATTTATTCGCTTCACCTTGTCATTCTACACAATCATATACATTTATATGTTGTTCTTTAAAAAAACACACCTAGCTCATACTCTGTTACATAAACTTGATGAATTTTGCCTGCAAAAAAACCAAAACTCTATTAAAAGTTAATGCAAACCACATTAACCACCTCTTAAATGGACTAAACTCGATGCCCCAGCTTTGTGCATTTAAAATGAACTATTGCTCACCGAAAACTTCATACTCAGGTGTAGGAATATATTGTGAAGCTTGAAAGTACGATATGAAAGATGAAGGATTTGTCTTCATATGTGTTAATGTGTTATGGAAAAAAAATAACCAAAATCTTTTGTGTTGATGTAGCTCTTATTGTACAACTTTTGTAGCGCTTTTCAATTTTAGTACCTTTGGTGTTGTTATCCGCTCTTTATCTTTCCCTCAGGTGAATTAGCTATTAGCTAACTCTGATACGTATGTAATTTGTATGTCCGTACTTTCATTGTTTTAATTACGTCAAAGCTTGTTATAAAAAAGGGAGGGCGGAAGCGGATGAAGCTTCAAGTGACTATAAAAGACCTATAAATCTGAAAATGGCATTTGAAAGGCAACCTCTCCAGAGAATTACTAATAGTTGGAAAATTTTCTCGCTGGGTTTTATCACGTTGGTCCATTTGTTTCTTCGAATGATAATAATAGTTCATACGACGTAGAATATGGGTAAGTACATTATGTAGCTTACATACATACTCTGAATCCATTATTACTTCATATATAATCCATTATTCATTTTATACAATAGGTGAGGTGCACAGCGTGTAATCCAATAAAGGGGAAAAGATCGGCATGAAAATTTTTGAACTATGCATAATATACATATGTATAGGTAAAAGTATCTAAAATCTAAACTGCCGTCGTCGTAGTGTAAAATTTGAAGTGACAGCAGGACAAGTTGTCCTGGACAACACACTACACTGCTTATTTCGTTTAATCTCTTCTGAAGAAAACAATTCAACGGACTCATGTATATGAAGAGAAAGCAGAGTGAAAACAGCACATTTGTGTATTATGTATAATATCGAGTACAAATCCCATGCATTTTGTGGTAGTAAATGCTGTTAGATAAAAGTACAAGACTGATAGATACATAGAACATAGCAAGCTAGTAGACGTTTTAGCTTCGCTACCTGACTTGCGTTTGTTCGCCCACGATGCATCTCTGGTTATTATTTGTTTGTCGGAAAAACTATTATTAATTTCTTTAACACTTCCTCACTTCAAGCAAAGACTACTGTTTCTAAATAGCAAGATATGACTGTCTTTCTGTAAAAGTGTGGGCGTGATATTTCCTTTGTCCTCTAGTAAAACACATTTCTTTGTCTCTTAACAAAGTACCATTTGCTTCGTTATATTTTGTATCTTGTCTTTCTGATTCTGCTAATAACACCTTGATTTGCGCCTGTTTTCATATTATGCTTCATTGTATGATATTTATTGATTTGCGGAATCTAGCCTTCATATAATATCACTTGCAGTGTTACATGTGAGTTTTATTATGGAATACAAGGGCAGGCAGAAAGTTGATTCGATTTTTAACACCCTCTTTCTTCAGTCTATCTTTAAATAATTAACCGTGGATTGTTAAGAAGCTTAATTAAGTTGTCTTGGTAAGTTTAAGTGGTCATTTCACATGGATATTAAACAAAAGAAAATGTGTATTTCCTTTGGACTGTCTACTAATTTGAGATTGGGAAATTGATGTAATTTTTTTTGTGGTTTCTGTTCCTTTTTTGAAAGTTCAATACTGCAGATTGCAGCGGGCAAAACAACCGGAAACATCTTTGCCAACATCAATTCCTTTTCTCAGAGTGCTTATTGGTGTCAGTATGCAATATGCAACTTTTGACAATGCAAACCTTCATTTATCCACGGGTGTCTAACAATCTGTTTGCATAATTTCAAGTGGTAGTTTGCAGATGGGAGACATATAATATAGTCTCTTTGTATTTACTTAATTAGACGAGGGAAGAAAAAGGAGTGAAAAATTGAAGTTTCTTTTATTATTAGTGTCGGAACGGTGGCAAACCCCTTTCTCCAACGACAGATGAAATGCCGTGATTGAAAACTTTTGTTAGTGTTGCTAGACTGCTGCCATTGAAACGGTGGATTAGGTAGATACCAGTAAGCATGTGTATTTTTTACTAATACTCTTTTATTGTCACCTTTTTCCTAGGCATCAATGTTTCGAGAGAACAGAGAATCATAATAAGCGATATTATTACATTATACAACATTGAAGGACATAATACATTAACCCATTCTCCGTCCAAAGTGCACATAATAGAACATATTACATGTTCAACTGTGTTTCTTGTGTTTCTTTTCACAATATCATAGTTTTTGTACGTAGTAGCACTTTTATATTTGAGTAAAAAAGTGCCTTTCTTCAACACACACATATAGAGTCTCAGTGCAAAGAGCTAGAATACCGTATCAGATCAGACTATCAGACACATGCAATTTATTGTGAGTAAGCATGAAAAGCGCCTAAAGTTGGATTGAAGTCATGTCAAGATCGTCAGTCACTTTCAGACGTTCGAAGAATCCAGATCAATTTTCTACCAGTACATTTCTTTTGGAGAGTCAAGACGATATCTTTTATATGTCACTACAATTCCGGCTTCATTTTTCTTGCCACGTTGTATATAATAAAAAGCTCTTTCCTTATTTTTCATACTTACCTTCTTCAAGCCATCAACTTAACTTAAGCATCGCCAGGGGTTCCCATTTCCCAAGGACAGGCACGCCTGCACGCATTCAGTAGCACCGCCTTTGTAAGAAACTTTCCTTTCCCTCTTAAAAACTTATTTAAATGCTATTAAAAGCAGCATTTGAAAACGCATGAAAAACATAAGGTGCTTTTATATTTTATCTTTTGTAGTCCTTTTATTATAATCACTATTTCCTAACTGGTTCGTGTTGATTCAACTGAGATAGAGATAGAGGCATTAAAACCGGAAAATATTTTTTATTGTAACAAAGTTGTTGTAAACTAGATGAAAAATGGCGATGACTTTCACACTCCACTGTTAATTACACATACATCATCATCAGATCAGTATTATTAGTGTCATAAATAGTGCATAGAGGAAACAAACGAGAGTGGTGCTCATGAATAGATAAAGACAACTCATTACCAGATTGAGATTGTTTTAAGAAGTTAAAGGAACAAAATTGAGTGGAGAGAAAACATAGCCCCAGCCCCTAACTGCAAGTGGGTTCCAAAATGTTGAGAGTTTGTAGATATGAACATGCAGTATTTGTATTCCGACTTTGGCCTTTGTATTCCAAAATCTATTCGAAGCATCAAATCAATTGGCTTTACAAACTCTCTTTCTCCAAAGGGTCTAGGTGCTCATTGTAAATACATAATCCTATATTGCCACTGAACACAAGGACTTTTTAATACGCTAACAGTTACTATCGTTTGAAATGATAGAAAATAGTTTTTTATACATGCCCCAGAAATATTATCCTTTGATTGAAAATGCTTATCCTCTGTGAGTCTTTGTCGTAAGGCACTTGTGTGTCGAATTGGCCAAATTCGTTGACTTGTGACCTATTTAGCACAAAAGGACGATCAGACCACATCATCATGATTATAAGTGGACTTCCTAAGACAAAGGCAGCTCCTAGTGGTTATTTTTTTCTTATCGAACAAAACAAACAATGTTGCCTAAAGGACAGTGCTTGTAAAAGTGATTGTTGCAGTAGCCAACTTCAAGAGGAATGTGTTTTTTTTTCCTTCTCATAAAATATGAAATCTCTAAGGCGGCTCTGTTTCTGTCTTAATCATTTTTTGCGGTGTTACATTACGGATTGTAGCAATCTAGCTGTAGTTGGTTGTAGGTTGCATAACAAATACAATGTTTCTCTCGCATGTAGTACCAGTAATTTTGCGTACACTCAGATAAATGAGCATTGTTTTTTGTAGCATTAATAAAATAACATTAATGAAATGAATATCTACGTGAATTTTCTCCGAAACCAATGCTCATAGCCATGATATGATTGCGTAGCACGGAAAAATTTATGGAGACGGTTTTTTCGGGTGCATCAGTGTTGGCGCTGTATTGCTATTGCTGCCGCTCATCAACAACGGAAAGCTTACCAAGAACGTTTTTCTCTGCCCTCTGCTATTGTTTTCCTTTTCTTCTTTTTCAATATCCTCTGAGTTCTGAAAAGTGTACTGGTACGTAGACACGACACACACCAAGCCAGCCAAGATTTGCATAGGATGCTCTCATATAAATTCTGACTATATGCGTGGCGGATCGAGGATGTGGGCTCAACTCTTTTTTCTTTGCTGACAAGCAAACCACGTTTTCCCATTTGTAACCCATCATCATCATTTCAGTTTCGTTGATGTTGTTGCGGAACACAACAGCAGCAGCCAATAGTTCTTGAAGTTTTGCAGTGGCAGTTTGTGAGCTGAATTTTGTAGTGAACTGTAAGAGACCGGCTTGCGGCTGTACAGTTTCATGAAAAAAATTGTAAAATACGCATAAGTTCACTTCTTCTTACCAGTTACATACATATAATAATTTCGGTATGTGCAGTAGTGGAATTTTAGAGAGTTTATTAATGTTATGCACAATTTTTTTCTGTCAGGCTAGCAAATAAAAAAGTATATTAAGCGGTGAATACTAAGTGACGTTCCTATCATATAATGCATCATCATCAACTTCATCTTAAATCAAACCTTGTCATCAACATTATCAGCATTGAATTACTGTCGTGTTGTTGTCCTAGACCGACCCTCAGTCCTTACTTTTCTACTTGGTAACAAGGTGGTTTGACAAGGCCTTTTTTCTTCTGGGGTCCATCCCAATCATTGTTCACGCCACAGAAATTGTAAATTATTGCACTGGAAGGAGTTTTGCTCTGTGTTAGTTCTTGTTATCGAAGTCACCCTTCTTGATCTTTTACTATATTTAAGTATTGGGGCTAGGAACTGTTCCTAAAACTATTATACTTTATAAGCATGATGAATTCTGATGGTATTTCAACAAGTCATTTGGTTGCTCCCCTCTTTCAGTGTGCTACTCTTGTACTTTTTCCTGCAGTGTAATATATTTTAACTTTTAACTACGGTGGCAGTGTCAGTGTCTTTCTTCTTACGTGTCATCAGAACATTGGTACAAAGACAACGAAAAATTCGTGCCCTGACACGCCAAAATTTATAGATATATATATACAAGTAAGGTAAAAATTGAACATTGAGATAAGAGGGTGAAAGACGCAAAAGAGTGAGTATGAGTCATTAAAAAACACGTAATTTTTCAACTTGATACGTATGTTGTTTTGTGTCTATATGGTTGCTAGATTTTAAAGTGTAAAAGTGTTCCAAAATGAATTATGTGAGTTTCAGAAATAAGTACTGGAGGCGGTAACTTACACTATACATCTTGCTTAAAGTTAGAATTCAAAATACTAACACCATATTTTGTTGATACAATGACCATCCATAGGACATGCTCTACTAGGGCAACTGTAGCATTTGCAAAGCATACATTAAATGCAATGCGGATACATAGAAATAATAATGATAAGGCTAATATTATGATTGTTGTGATTTGATTTACTACACAGTGTAGGGCACACACACACGTTGTCATCATATCATGTGCGTGGGAAGTCTCAAATTTAGCAAAGTTGCAAGCAAAGCATGCAAAAAGTGTACGTTGTCCTGTAGTAAAATGCATGGCAATAAAGCACATCAAATATTACCTAATATGATTTTACGTGGTTTTTTACAAAATATTTTTTTCTTCATTTGTTCGCTGATATGATTCAAACAAAATATCCTGAGGCATTATCCTTGATTATAATAGCAAAAGTAGTTAGGTGATCAAGGTTTACGTATTGCATAAACATGCTATGTATGTTATATTATGCATGCTAGCAGCCAATAAGGTAATAGAGTGTCAGCCTAACCTGAGATGTCAAAATATAGTCGATTGCTTCAACCGTTTAAAAGTTATACGCGACCAAAGACTTCCGGAAACTTTAGAAACACCCTTCGTATTATGCATGCTAGCAGCCAATAAGGTAATAGAGTGTCAGCCTAACCTGAGATGTCAAAATATATATTAGACAATGCAAACAAAATGAAGGCGTGTACTTACAAGATGTAATGCGTCATAATGAGTCATCTCGCATTCATTTAATATCCATAATTTTATATATCTACGTTTTTTAATATTTTGTGTCCCTGCCAATCTTTACCTGGAAAAGAATTTATATTTGTATCATGCATAGAACCGTTTTTAACGTGTACAAAAGAATTTAGGATTTTAATTGCTACTACTATTCGTACAGGTACAGATTTGCACAAACATACATACATTTTACAGAGAGGAGAGGGAATTATAATGTTTGTTTTTTTACGTGGAATCCATCGCGAGGAGACTGCATCCTAAAAAGGAATGGTGTGATTGCATCCACTACTATTACTATCCCACTTGACAACGAGAAACAAGTAAAAGTTGGGGCAACAACAATAACAACTTTGTTGGGAGGTTGCGGAGTCTGTGGTGTCTTTATGAGACAGAATTTCTGCTTGAATCATGGTTCTTTTGACATTTCCATGAGCTATACGTACATGGATGTGGCTATTAAAAGGCGGGTTACAATTACCTATGTTGTAAAATCCTAAAAACAGTTTTAAAAAATGAAAGGGAATGTTATAACTTTCTTGTATTTTTTTAACTAGTTCGCAAGCAATTAGTGCTAAAGTTGTTGTTGCCTGTCTCTAAGACGCATCATAAACATGATTAAGTGAGTGTGGTGCAGTAAAAAGACTAATAAAGTTCGGAGAAATATGTACATCCAATGTGGATATTTCTATACTTGCGTCAATGTATTGACCTCGACGCTTTTTGATGAGGGGAAATATGCTGGGGACATGGTCATTATTACTCATAAGTGCCCATGTAAATCATGTTTACATTAAGTGAGTTATTCTTACTTGTTCATCTTTTTGTACTATTGTTGTATGCATGTAATCCACGATATTAACGAGTATTCTGAAAATTTGCGTAAACAACACATTTTGCAAACTTTTCCACCGTAGCGTGAATACCAACCAGGTATCCTAGCCTTGTTTCCTCTTACATTTGCAGTGCAAATTTTGCACCTTCTATTAAAACTGTGTGTACAAAATATGTAAAATAACAAAAATATGAAACTTTGTTGAGATGAAGAAAGAAAGACTGTGATAATATGATGAGCACCTTGGTTGACGACTTTGTGTGCTCATAAAATAACCCAAAACTTTAGGAGACTCAAGCAGAAAAAGCGAGGGAGAGAGTGATGGAGAGAGAAGTAAAATCGGAGGGGTAGTAGTATTTCTATTTAATGTTATAACGAAAAATGGAAATGTGAAATGGAGAAGTAATACTATTAGGAGTAGTATTGCCACAACTATTTAAAAGATTTTAACTACACAACAACTCGGTTAATTACACGCGGGTTGAGCATACAAATTTTCTTTTTCCAAAATCACATTAGTAGACATGATTATGTCATCACATTTGCTCTAGCCAGAGAGTCCTATTTTGGAGAGTTGTTTGGTGAGTGCTTTGAACTTTTAGTCCATTAAAACTTAATTTTCTTATGATGTTGATGGCTACAATGTTGTGTGTGCGGACTTTACTAGCTTATGCTAAAGATACTACTATACATGAATTTATAATTTATAGATGGCTTTTTACAAGAAAACCTCAAAAGTAAACCATCAAATTTTGCACCACAGTGTGATCTGAGCATTTCAGATAGAGAGTATTCATATAACCTACCCCTAAGTATTAGATGGAACTTAAATAGCAACTAGCAAATTTAATGATATAGAAGCCACCATAATCATCATCACCATAGCTTGAATTGCAAGAACTAAACGAAAGAGCTCATCAAGAAACAAAATGGCAATGCATAACATGGGTGCTATATGTAGCTAGAATCTGTATGAATTTTGCATAAGAATAGCTAGAGATGAATTCTTGTTCATTTTTTACTAGTCACAATATATTAAACAGCAACTGTGTTTAATGTTGGTTTATGTCCAATACGCATACATACATGATGATAACATAATAGAATAGGTATATATTCTGCTATTCTACGTAAACTTTTCATTCATCCCTCAACACAACCCGTTAGCACTATTTTTTAAAAATGAGTATTCAACCTTTCCTTCTTGACAGAATAGAATTATCATGTACTACAGTTTGCTTGAATTGGGAAATGTAAAGAATAATCCTATTATTGTCACATTTAAAGTACTGAGGACATCCGACCAAGAGCAATTTTCTTATTCTTCTAGCATTTTCCCTGTTCTCCTCTTTCATTTTTCCTGAACAATGTATTGTATGTTCTTTGTATACATAATATGCAGGCAAGTGTACTATAGGCGTAAAAACTTCTTTCACATTTTCTTGTCCTTATCACTATGTTCCCGTAAGGTTAAGCTGGACGTGCAAATTTTTTAAGGAACGGAAATTTATACGAAAAATTAATAACCCGTATAAATAATATAGCCAAACCATGGGAACCCCCGTTTCCTGGATCCAAAAGATTTTCCATATCCGAGTTTAACTAATCTAAGTACATTCCTTGTATAAGTCAGAAGATGTGTTCTACATTGTCAATGATTGTATTGTATTGTAACTGAAAACAAACCAAGTCAATGGTACAAACAACTGAAAAAAAAATACTGAAGCTGATGTTTATATTGTTGCTCATAATACAGAATTTAGCTTTTCT
>JAITYZ010002552.1:0-13415 GCA_027744595.1 Paronellides praefectus
CCACGTTTATTTTCTCCACCTTCGTGTGGCTTGGTTGGATAAGCGAAACTACTCCATACCAGGCAGAGTCCAACCTTTAATCAAATCAGGACAGAAAATGTGTCAAATTCCATTACAAGGAGAAATCTCTTAATCGAGTCGAATGATAAATTATGGATATTTGGATGTTTTATTGTTATTCAAATATTGACACATTTATTTATAGACATGTGAGTATTCACATGATCAATCAGAGAATAAAAATAAAAACTCACCACTGTGAACTCGATGAGTCGAATGCTGACCAAACTTGAATAGATCATTTTGAAAATATATGTTTGTTTGTTTGTTGCTTTTAAAATTAAATGTCAAAACTTGTAAACTTGTGTTTACGAGTACAACGTATGGTGACACTAAGGCAAAACTAAAATGAAATGATTTTTTTTGCTTGCTCCTATTTTAACTTCACTAAATTTCACACTTGTTACACTTTTTGATCTTTGAATTAATAAGTAAGCTTATTTGAATGGATTCCTTCTCAATTTTATTTTCTGACCAAGATGCCGTTCTTAACGATGATCTCTCAGCGACTAACTTGCAGAAGCGTCTTGCGCTGCCTTTAATAGACAAAGATTCTTCTCTCCTTCAGCTGCCCAACTGCCTAATAGCTCTTGTTTCCAATTTCCAACGAACCACTGAGACAGTGAATAATTTGCGAATCATCATCACCACCACACCGCCATGTAATCATACCCACACACAAAGTCTTGCAGTACTACTACAACAATGTGTCATGTACAAACCACCAGCATATAAGATGATATCTTGATCATTCTCAAAATGTCAGGAATGAGATAATTCACACATTTGTATTATGTACCATGTAAACGTATTAATTTAATATGCAATGATATTGTGGACGCGTGGTTGCCAAATTTGTTTACACATACCACCCTTTATATTATATATATTTTATTGAGCATCATTGCCGAGATTCCTAAAGAGTTCCAAAGTACATTAAGGGATATTACAACTACCTTATATTTATATATATATAAATACAAATATATATAGGCATTATAGAGCGTGTATGAGCGAGGGTGGCAAGTCGTAAAATGACAATCCCAACATTGCAATCCCATCAAATCATCATCTTCTTGTTTTGACTTGTGAGACTATCTGACTGCGATGTGATCATTCCACAGACCATCGTGTTTCCTTAACATACATTACCAACTGTAATTAATAATTACTACTACTAATATTATTATTCATGCCTCTACAAGTCTCTCCTCCACGACATGTATGCATGCTATGTAAGTTTATCAAAACCCTTGTCCGTCTCTGATCTGATCTTCAGGAAGGAAGCCATGTGCTATGTGATCACACTTGATGTTAACAAACTATAATATTCATTCATACATGCATGCACGTTTTACATGTAATTCAGATAAGATTTTTTTGATTTTATGACTTTGACTGTACTTGGAGAAAACACCTGTCACTAGCTCTCTATAAAATGTCAAGACATTATAAAATATCTTTGATAAAGTCATCTTAACTCATTAATTTCAAAAGGGAGAGAACCGCAATTTAAATGATAAGATTAAAAGGATGAAAAATGATCGAAATTAAAAAAAAATCAATTTACCAAAATAGCGATGATGCTATAATATGCAATTCAATGATCTCATTATCATCAGTGTGAAAAATGTGACAACATTTCACAAATTTTTAAGGAATATGTGCGAAATATTTTTTTTTCAAATTAAAGGATACATGCGAAAATTTGAACAAATAGTTGACATTCATTCACCCAAAAGTAAATTTTGAATGACTTTTCTTCAGAGAAGATAGAGTAGGTAGGTATAGGTATATGTATATATATTAGCTGTATGATATATACATATTTTATGGCTTGTGTACTATGAACTTTTGTGAATTCATTACCTTTTTTACCTCCATATAAGTAAGGTGATGTGATTACGTATGAGGATAAACAGTATAAAAAAATCCTTCAGCTTGTAAATGGAAGCATTACCTTTTTTTACCTCCATATAAGTAAGGTGATGTGATTACGTATGAGGATAAACAGTATAAAAAAATCCTTCAGCTTGTAAATGGAAGCGTCATGATGTCTACTGAGAATTCGCCCATGACGTCCTTTTTTATGTTTGTACTTTTTTTGAGTGTTTTTTTTCTATTTCGTTGCAACAACCTTCTATGTATATTAGCACGTTGTTCTGGTTCTCCATGTCCCATCCAACTTAAAACACCTTGTCTTTAGTCTCCAACTTGATTCATTTGTCTTCTACGTTCTAATTCCGTGGAATGTATGAATCGGGAAAAAAAGTAAACAAAGTATCGCTACTTCCTTCCTGAAACCTTCGTACTTGTTCAGACAGACAGTAAGACTACTGCCCAGAGAGCAACGGCGTAGTTAAATGAATAATTGATCATCATCATCATCATTCATCATTAACGATTATTATAGCATTGACTCGCGTTTGTTTCTCGTTCATTCATTCACCCATTAAACAAGCGACATATATCATCATTACAAAAAGCGGATGAACTAAGCATATTATTGGCCGTTGGCTTTTCCTTAAGAAGCTGCTCGCATGGTAGTGAGCGTAAAAACGTAAAAGTGATGACGTCTTGGGAAACTTGAATGGCATCATTTTTCACACCTCCTCCGCACTCGACATAAAAATATTATTATGGTTTCATCATCATCACATCACATCGTGTAAAGAGAATCTAGAAGAATCAGGAATTAATAGTGGATAGGATCTCATCTCTGGCATCCTCTGTTGTTATGATTTGATAATGCGGTTAATAGCTTACGCTTACGTGAACATACACACATAAACATTTTTTTTTCCTGCTAAAATTACGCAGAATGATTCATGAATGGTAATAATAAATGCAACTCATACAAAGAAACAATGAAGACAGAAGTGAATTTAATGATCTACATTATTATTAGGTCATTCTTATCTACCATATCACTTACTACCGTACACGGCGTATATGTCTGAACACCGGCTGCATGACATCTGTCACAAACATAATTACCATAATGTCCAAGCATAGTGTGTAATGTCGTGATGATGGTGGCTGACTGGCGTCTCTCTCTCTCTCTCGCTCGACCTTCGAGGAATCCTGCAATGCTATAAGATGCGGTCAATATAGCCAGTCACATGATCATTACTAAAAAGCGACATACTTGCAAATTAGGAAATTAGTAGTAGTGGAAGTTATATCTTTAAACTACGGTGTATCATGTTTCTGTGCTCCTTATCTCTTTCCTATGTACGAACATACCTATTTACATTGCGTCAAAAATGTTAACAATGTTAATGGCCAAGAATTGGTGTTTGCTTATCCAAAAACCCAAATTAACTTCATATTAGTTCATATTTTTTTAATGGTATGCTATGTAGCATATATGCATTGCAATGTTAAAAAACATAAATTTTGTTTACCATTTTGTGTTAATAGGTTTTTCATTGTACATATTTTTGTGCTACTACCACGAAATAATAACATGGGCATCTTCTGAAATGAAGCCACAAAGTTGACCATTGACCATATAAATACTACTTGAAATCAATAATAAATAATTAATCTTTGTTGCTTTTTTGTCTATTTTATCGTATACCTACATAGACATACATATATATCTTACAAGTTTTGCGTATTTCGCACTAATGACTTCATTAGGCTATACATTGCAGGTACATGTTAATTGTAAGCCAGGTACGTATATATATTTTCTGTGTGTACCTGGTTTTCTTTAGTGCCTAACCAAAAGCTGTGAGGTGAAATCTATGAAAACGTCGTAACAAAATTTGTGGACTAAAGTTCAGTTAGAATACGTACATGGTTGATGGTATGGATTTTTACAATCTCTGCAAAAAATGGTGCCAGATAAATGCTGGGGAATTCCGTACATTTAATTAATTTATTTACCTGTTATAGTGCACGTCAGTTGTCATTTATTACCTTCTCCGAAATTGTGACCAGCATGATGTGTACTTTGGAAATTCATTTACCTATTTTAATTAACATGAATATGCGACAATTAAAAGGAATTCCGCAACGTTTTGACTTGTGCCTTCCTCGTTGTTCCATCCGCTATCATATGATTTCATTGACCAAACCAAAGTTGACACGATACCTGTTTTAACAATTAAGTCAAAGCAATTTACCTACATCAATGCTCAGCATATATTCATCACCTACCTAAATATCTCTCTGCAAGTCATCGAGTTCATCTTGCGTTATCAGTTACAAGAATTTTTTTCTTAATGACTTGGAATGTCCAGGTACTCTGTCAGTAATTACCAGTAAAACGTACGTTCAGATACCTCAAAGGCAATGACCGCCGCGAGTTAACTATGCACGTAGGTAAGGTATAGTACTTAAGTAGGTATGTATATTTATGGCTTTGTAACATATTTTTTTAATGATACACCCATCCCATCATTCATCTTAAGAACAACACAGGAACAGACGATAACGCACTTGTCCCCAAAAAAATTCGTAAGAAAATTCTACAAAACTTTTACTGGCTAAATAGATAAGTCTGTAAATTATATATACCTACCTAACCTAGGTGTATAACATATAACAAATACCTATATGGTTGCACCGACCAACTAAAACAACTTTATGATGTGCAGATAAAAAATTGTCGCATGATATGGTAAACCATGAGGATGAGTGATGAGTCCTAGAAAATCTTGATATAGAGTGATAAGTATAAAGAAAAAACAGACAATTTACCTAAATTGGTACTATTTCCTTTATTCCATTTCCTGCATATTTTCGGCCTCCTCAAGACCTATACGCTACGCTATACGCAAGACCTCCTGGTTACGCTATAATAAAGTTATATCCTGCAAGATATAAGTTTGATGCTCCAAGCAAAGTGCAAACAAATATGATATCATAAATATTGTTTTTTTTTATTTATGTAAAACTGATGACAAGATTGCGAACTAGTGTTCGCTAGTGAACAAAATGATTCACCTCTTTTTATAATTTTTTTTGTTTTTATGACGCGCCTGCTGTTGTCTGAATGTGCCATTTTATCTGACGACTACTAAATGAAGTGCATGCAAAAGTTCAATAAATTCAAAAGAAATTGAAAACTTTCAATGGTGGATGATGACATAATTTTAAATACCGGTAGACTCTGGTCGAATCCAGCCAACGCCTTTTTTCATAAATACTTTTTGTGCGTTTCATCTTTCACTTTTGCTTACGACAGCGAAACAAGTTCAGCCAATCCAATTGGGCTTTGAGCATTTATTTTTATTTTAAGATTTGGATTAACCTTTTCGTGAATGATCAGAGAACAAACGCACATGACCCATTACTTGAAGATATATTTTTCGAGAATAAAAGTCAGTTTAGTCTACTTGCTTCCCAATACCATTTAATTAGTGTTATGTAGTTTGCTGTCATGGTCAGTTGAACACGATATGTTTGTGTAGTTTAAGTTTTGTCGTGTGAAGAGGCAAAACAACAATCTGTAATTTTCATCTTCAAATATAGAAAGCCAATGTTTCTCATTGAGGCACAGCTTATTAATCTGAGCTTACGTAACGTAGTTGATGTGTAAAGCACTCTAGTTACTTCATAATTAAGCACAATAACCCGAACACTCTTCTCGATACCACAAAATGTTCAAAAAAGCAAATATTGTGCAATTTTCATATCCCTTCATATTTGTCGTGATTGGATTGGCCAGAGAGGCGTAAAATAATTCTACACGCTCTTGACTCTTACTCCAGTTTCGTTCAGTCAGTTTGATGATGTCAGCAGTTTATTACGGGGCATATTTTTGCCTTTTCCATTTCCACCGGTTTTGATGCTCACAAAAATGAGAATGTGTAGAATTATTAATTTATCAAATATTTATAAGGTCTGGTGGTGAGAATTAAGTCAGACTAAACCTGAATTTGTTTACCCCAAAGTCTGTTCATAGTGTATAATGTGGACCGTTGTCCAAGTTGTATGTATTAGTCAAAGCGGTAGATATTTCATACAGGTCACATCAGCAGCAGACGGTCAGTTTCCCTAAAGATGAAAGACGACGAAAATTGATATCAAAAAAGTTTTAAAAAACACTGGCTTTACCAAAATTTTATAAAACGCGTTTATTTAATCAATTGTGTGGGACAAACGAAATGATACTTCTTCATTATTAGTGACCCAACAAGTAAATGTTATGGATAAGGCAGTGTCCTATATTAAAAGATAGATGCATACCGTCCTCACTTCACACCACACCTACATGAATGACCCGCCATTCAGCTGGAAGAATTTCCATTATTTAAAGGCAAATGCAACGAATAATGACC
The DNA here is from genome assembly GCA_027744595.1 of Paronellides praefectus. Lineage (NCBI taxonomy): Eukaryota > Metazoa > Arthropoda > Collembola > Entomobryomorpha > Paronellidae > Paronellides > Paronellides praefectus. The sequence continues at coordinate 6,354 of JAITYZ010002552.1, forward strand.
ATACTTGACGAAGGAAAAATCCAGAATTCCAAAAAAATATTATACTGGTAAATGGACAAATGATGAATTGGTGCATGATCTTTTGGATGAGAGTTGAGTTGCCGTGTATTTATACGTATAGCAAAATTAATATATGGTAATCTACAAAGAATTTCAGACTAGACTGCATGGCGTTCTTTTCTTGAGGACAAGATGATGAGTAAACAAAAATTGTCTATATGATTGGTATATAAAATATACGTGATATTTGATCAATTTCGTTGGTCAAGGGAAAGCGAAGCGTGTAATCTTTAATGACTCTCTTGTCAGTTTATTGCAAAAAAGTTGTCCTATTCATTCGCAATTTTTTTTTATTTTGAGAAATGAAGCGTTTAAATACAAGCCGAAAGTATTATTGATTACTATATATACATACATAATAATAATATGTATGTAGGATTTATCATTGATAAGATTACCAATGCTAAAGTGTAAAAGACCTATTAAAGTTGAAATAGCCTAATAAAGTCTGCTTGACATCATCATCATCCTCAGATCATTTTACTTTATTACGGAGATGACATGACATGGGTAAAAGTCAGCAGTGGTAGAACAAGCGGCACCTTCACAGACCTACTCAGCCATTACTAATGAATGCATGCATCATCATCATATATTATGATATGCATAATGAATATTAACAAATTTAACAAACTATAAATGAAATGAATAGCCATGTATGTTACGTAGTTTAAATAATATGATGTATGAACTCGTTTTCCTCTATCCTCTCCTTTTCCTCTGTCGTTTATATCCTCAGTTTGCACAAAAAGCTTACAACGACAGTGTAAAGTGTAACCTTTTTTTAAATGCTGCTTCGCTGCTGCCTGGATGGTCAACTATCCGTCCATCTTCCACACACGAGATCGGTCAGTAGGGGTAATGAAGATGATGATGGAAATTACGTGACGACGATAACCTTTGAACTTGTCAGTTTCTTCCACAATTCAGTTTTTATTTCCTTTCGCGCATTTTCCCCAAATATTGGTATAGCTTGCCCTCAATGAGAGGATTGGGGTACTATATAATACGATGCGAAAAAAAGTCATTTTTTCGTAAATATTTGTGGCGCAATGCAGCACAAAATTAACGTGATGATTGATAAATAAATATTATGCATATAATTGAGATGATGATGATGATATAAAAATAAAAAATAAACTTGTGTCATACTTTTTTAATGAATTTGGAAATTTTCCTTTGCCTTTTTTGGATTGACTGAATGAGGGATGGCCATCGACTTTTTATTTCACATTGCAGCACAGGCTTACAATAATATGTCAACGAGTTCACAGTCACAACAACCAATTTAATCATAAAATACAAGCAATAATAATATTGGACAGGATGTGTTGTGTTAATGATTCTTTCGTTGTTTCTTATCATTAAAACTCTGTTTCATGGTTCGTCAAAAAAAATGTTTTATTTTTGGCTGCTAAAGGGCATTGCATACATACCTATATGCATTTATTTTTTTACTGTACAAGTTAAATTAAATTGAAAATTGCTTGCGATATTATTTTTGGCCTTTGTTGAAATCGTATAAACAAACGGTCAGTGTCAGACTTAATAATTTGCAAATAAATTACATGTTTAAATGAATTAAATGTTTTAACAGCAAAATGATAAAAAAGAGGTTTACGAAATCTTGTAAAATTAGCTAGGGTCAAAAACTCAGAAAAGGAAGTTTAAAAGAGATACATGGTTGAAATATTTATTATTAAAAAAAATATCTAAATTAGTCTTCTCTAAATAAACAGTGTAGGTATGTACCCATGTATTTTCAATACAAAACAAATTGACCACTCCTCTCAACTAACTATGCATTGACTGGAGCTTGTTATAGGCATATCCAACCATTAGCTAACTAATAAGAACTTAACTGATTGTTATTTACTTAAGCACTTTATATGTAATTTTTATAATAATAATAATAATATATGTAATTTTGTGCCTGACCTTTAAGCAGAGTTGAGAGCTGCGCAAAAAAGGCAGCAAACAGAAGTTGCGCATGTATTAATACTTTGATCTAAGCGAAGATGGCAAATATTGATGGCGGATAGTGTTGGTGATAATGGTTGTCGTTTTCGAACAAATATTTTGATTTTGATGTAGGATCATGATCTATGACATTTGGGCTGGTGGTAGTGGCAATGCGGTGTGTTGACTTCATATATCTTCTATACCATCTACAAACATGCGCAATTTTCATCCTCCTCGAGAGCAACACGACTACAGAAGAAGAAGGCCTCAGAATCACAGAAGGAGAAGGTGTCTCTGTCTCCGATAAAAATGGGATGGGAGGAGGGAAGTAAAAATGATGGTCTGGTGATGATGTCACTTCCATAATTCCAACGACTTTCACGGGAGATCCAATGGTGAAAATAACGATGTAATGAAGGAAACATCTGTTCGGAAGACTAAAGATTCCTTGTTTTTTTAATCGACGATTCTTACAACAAAATCAATAGTCTTCCACTCAGATTTCCCATACGTATTAGAAATTTCCCATAAGAAATTGAACTCCGTGACCACGGACTTTGACGAACCGCAAATTCTTCCCGGACGCACGATGCAAATGTGTGAGGGCTGTAGATTCTGTAAATGATAACTACAAAAAAAGACTTGATATATTTGCTGACAATAATAATCAGAGGAAGTACACAATTGTAGACAAAAATTTGGGAAAAAAAGTAACTGGAAGACAACAACAATTTCAGAGTAGAAATGCAACTTCCTTACACCTTCACTCTCGTTTGCATACTAATCCAAACTGACAAATTTCTCATGGACTGACTGACTTGTGACGTGAAGAAAGGACCCGGTATATTTTAGTGTTTGGTGGTTACTCATTAATAAACTTGTCCAATATAAAAATAATACAATGCAATGCATGGAAAATATAAAAGCGACAAAGTGCGTTTTAAGTTGTAGCTCTGTAACAATGAACAAGTAATGCAGTGGCAGTGTGTATGGATGGACACAATGCAATGGAACAAAAAGCAAACGTTGGTTTTGTTTAATAAGTGTATTATATTGACAGGACGTAGAAATGAATAAAAAACGAGCTTCGGAGAGAGAGAGAGAGAGAGAGAGAGAGAGAGAGAAAGAGCCCTCAAGTGATACGGCCGTTAACGTTATTTCCAGAACAGGGAATAAAAAAATGCTCCTTTGTTGTGTCGTGTTGTTTGTACTTGTTTTTAGAGCACATAGAAAGAAATGGAGCTGTAAATATATATATCTACATATGCATGCATTACATAAAAAGGAAACATGAAGGAGTTTTGAGCTTTGTTGAATGAAATGAAGTGAAAAGGGTTGGCTGGTGGTGGATAACAGTTGGTGCTTGCGGATTGTCTATGATGGTATGGTGTACTTTTAATGATGACGACGATGATGATAATGATGAGAGGGCTTGCTGCTTGTTGTGTGATTGCTCCAACTGGTTTTCATAATAATATGTGGTAGCTATATATAAAATGTTCTTGATAAGTAATGCAGAAATGTATGGAAAAGCAGTAGCAGCAGGTTAGTCAGCAGACTTTGTGTCAGCCCTCTTCACTTGAGTCTTCTGCCAAATTGTTTTATTCCTCTTTCCTTTCGTGTTTGACTTTGGAGCGAGCAACTTCCGCTCGAGTCTTAAAAAACAGGCCCTTCTTCCTTTTTTTGCCTGGGAGAAGGAAAGGAAAGAGAGCAGTATGTTTTTTGTAGTATAAATGTAAAACGGTGAGGATATAGAGTGATGGCTGTTGAATGTAAAGTGAGTTGTGTGGTGGTGGCGGTGATCAGGTATATGATGAGGCGTGTAGTTGCTTAAATAATATACAATTCTACACATTGCATGAATTCATTTTTTTAGATATTGGTATTGACGGGACTACTACATGTGAAAGCCGCAATATATTTAATGCATATGCATGATATTTTATTATGTGAACCTGTGCTACATAAAATACTGCATGGTGGATTGGATAATAATGTATTTCGTTTCTTTTCTCAGCAATTCGAAAGCAATTCATTTTAATATTGTGTTTTTAAAGAAGGGGTACTACTACTTGGACTAATACCCGTCTGGTAAATATACACACTTATGAATACATTAATAAGAAAACATGTTTTAGCAGTAGTAGTAATATTAAAACGCGCCTACTTTAGAGTATTGGCTGTGTAGTGGAGTGAAAACTTTTTATTACAGGTAAAAAATTTGCCATGAAATTTGACTACTACCCTATAATAATAAGTAGTTAAAATATGCATAGGGTAAATACATATATGTACAAATGTAGAAATGGAATTTTCCAGACTTTATAAATTACTTATTTATAAGCACACAGCGTTTTAGCGAAATGACAAGGGGATGATTAGATGACATGGTTGATTGATAATATTCATGTGTGATGTGGTTGTTGATAGTCATGCAGACAAGACAAGCAAGCACATACAGACAGTGTAAAGTAGTAGACAGACAAAATATTCAACCGCATTTTTATTATTTTTATTCCCGGAAATCGATAAAAAATATTCACTTTCTTTTGGATTCCTACAATCTTTCGTTGATGAGTTTCAAAATAAGCAATGGAGTAGGTATAGGTCCCACAGGAATGACCACTGCAGAGCCCAATCATAGTAAAAAAATACAAAATGATCAGTTTTAATAAAAAAAATAAAAGGGGCGCGGGTGGATTTTCAAAGGAGTAAGAATAAAAGGTTATCTGACTAACCCAAAAAGAGAAAAAAATTTGTTGCTTGTCACTGGCCACTCGTAATAAGACACATCTTATGCACATTGCTTAAACTAAGGTCGGGGTTGTATTTTTTAGCAGAAAAAAATGTTGTCTGTGATTGTTTATAAAATATACAGAGTGAGTATGAATATGACCAATAGAGTTAAAAAACATTAAGTTATATGGTAAATGATATAATAGATATATTAAACAACACTAAAACAGCTTGGGTTATATTAGCGGATAAAAACAAACAAACAAAAATGAATGAAAATGGATTTGACAGGATAACGCTTCTTTACTTTCCATGCCACGAATTGAGCTTACATGTATATGCATTCGGTATATTCGTTTGAAAATGAGTTAAGTATAATTCCAGTGTTAATGATTATGAATGGAAAAATGTGACATGGTATTTAATGATTAATGAGTAATAATAGGCCGTGCTAAATGACACAGGCCTATTTGAATGAGGAAATTTTTAGAAAGAATTCCTTCATAACTTCGTTGGAAAAGTGATTGAATTGAAAACTAAAAAAAATCGTATGGAAATTTACCAAAAGCCTAAAATTGACCTACTTCAATCTTTAACGCAATTTATTTTTAATTTGATTCTGACATGACACATATATGCGTACACACTACTATAAGCACTACACTCACATCGAAAAAATCTAGAGATGTAACGACGCTGCTTCAACAACAAAGACAACAACAAGCTCATCATGCAAAGTTTAGAAAAGAGTAAGTAGCACATTATAGGGCGCGGATGAGCTAATATGTTTACTAACTGTAAGAAAAGCAACTCATTAAGATATGACAAAAAAGCCAAACACTCACAAATTATGAATTAGTTGGCGTTATTATGTATGTCTAACAAACAAGTTATTATGCAATGATGAACTTGCATTTTTTTCTGTAAAAAAATGACATAAAATATATTATGCTTTTACATTACCTTCCTTCCGGTGTTCCTTTGATCCACGATGATCAGCAACTTATCTGCACACACAATTAATTTGGTTATAATATAATATGCTTTAGATGTAATAATGATGAGTGCACAGGGTTTTCGGAAACAGGTGTTCCGACTAGTTTTGTGTAAGTTCTCTGTTTGTGTGTCAATATATTTTTGTGTGTGCTTCACTTTTTCTTTCATGCTACATTTTCCAGGTCCAGGGCATTGTTCTTTTACGCGTTGTTCCAGTTTCTACTCCTGATCCCACTCACCACCACTAATAAACAGTAAAATATTCTATTTAGAATACAGAAAGCTATAAAATGCAATCATGATCCATTTGCTAGGAAAAAAGAGAACAGTGGGCTTATAATTAGCTAAAGCTTGTGTAAAAGTAAAGTTTATATTACAGTTACGTATCCATCACTTATATACCAAACAAGAGTAACTTGGGATGTTCACCACAAACGACTTATATAATGAAAGTAATGATAACGATGATGATGATGATGATGGAAGAATGAATAAAATATAAGAAAATGTAAATACTACACAGACTGTACTACCATGCAGGTCAGCAATGATACACATTTCAATTCAATTGGGAATTCTATAGAAAGATAAAAATCTCTCTTCTAAAGCTGGATATATGTATGGATAAAGGAGAAAATAATAATTCGCGTGTAATATGTGTGCGTGTTCAATAATCCAGCCCAAGAGAGGCAGAAAAGAGAGGACCAGGAAAAAAAATTGAGTCTTACACCAAAGCTATATTTATCTTTAGCTTCCGTGTTTTCAAATGGCTTGTCCACTTTTTCTCCCACTACTACTACCCAACTAAACAACAAAAAATTGTTACGCCTTCGTTTCTATTTAAGCCTTACAATAACTTATAACAATAATAATTATCAAATGGACAGTAAACTGTAAACTCTTTTTTTCCCTAGGTTGATGTAGAAAATTCTCCAGTATTTTTTATTTTATTTAAAGCTTAAGTTCCTTTGCCTTTTTATTATATGTAGAAAAAAAACTATTAGTCTTGTTTTTAATAAATTCAATAGATCGAGTAATGAAAAGAACTGAACATGAAACTGCATTTCCTTCCGCTTTTACTCTACGCCACGCTCTTTGCAAGTCTCTGTTTGTGTGGCGGGGACAGGGTGCCCCATTTTATAGGATTTTATAAATTGGCCACACTGCTCTAACCTATCTGGCCAACTGTTCTTTTCAGTCTTGCCAAATACCCAAATAATACCAAAAACCCAGTTTTTTGTTTTTTATTTTATCATTGCGTATTTAATCCAATTAGGTGAAAGGTAAAAGGGTGGACAGCATTCCATG
>JAITYZ010002553.1:0-14411 GCA_027744595.1 Paronellides praefectus
TGGTCATTGTTTGTTGTCTACTCCACCCGTGGCTTAGCCGCTCACCTACAGTACTTGTAAAAACTATTTCTATGCTGCTGCTACTAAAATATACTTTTCTTTCGTCAAAAATTGTACTTGAGATTTAATTATATAGGCTCATCATTTAATGGTTACTATCCTTTTGAAAATTAAATGCAATTTATTTTTAAAAAACCAGGATGCAAGTTTTATGTATGTTTTAAGGCAATAATTACGATATTATGAATAATCTCGAGGACTAAGTTATTTTGGCTTTCCGATAGATGAAATCTTATCAATATGTCGATTTGTAGAAATAATTTTGTTCCCTTCGGTGTTTATGTTTCTGGTGTTGTTTATGTTTTTCCCCTTTATATCTTGTGATGGAGTGGTAGAAAATATTGAATTACTAAGCTTCTTGGTAACATGATCATCATCATGGTGTTCATCCGATTTCGATGAACTACTAGAAGTAGGTTTATTCGTGCTACTAGGATGATTATTAGGACTATGATTTTTATTATGCTTATTATCCTTATCTTTTTTATTATCACTAACCGTTTTACACATGCAATACGGCTTAAGCTTAAAGTCATATATACAGTCACTCTGCCCCTTGTAACTATTGATCCTCGTGATATCACCTAGAATACGCGCTGTGGAGTTTTGCAAAATCCTTATTTTGGATTCAAAGTGTGCTTTGCTAGGTCCAGCCTCCAATGCTACCAAGTAATCTTTATAGTTAATAAATTGATGAAAGTTATTCCAAATCTCGCCATGACCCACCTCACGACCATATAGGAACTTTGTAAATTTTAGGGCTGCACACTGGCCAGATTTTATCACAGACTGGAGCATGTAGTTAACGTGGGACACGACAATATCTCCCAAATGTGAGGACAGGGTAGAGGATCGACTCATCACAGGGGTAACTCCACACATGCAGTACCTCTGGGGAATGGAGGAACTTTCACAGGTACGATTACCAGGGATGTATTCAAAGAAAGAGTATCGAGCTCGAAATTTGAGATTTATTGGGTCGCTATAATATGTTGAATTGGTGGTGTTGTCAACTTCTGCGTAAAAGGTTGAATTTGGAAAGTTCATAGGTTGATCATTGTGATTATTTAATCCCAAAAATTTATGGATACCGTCCAGGAAAGTTACTGCCTGGTTTGGGGAAATTTGTGAGGTATTTATTAAAGGGGCTTCAATTTGGTATTTCGCTGTGTCTAATATATGCTTAAGCGTAGAATGAAGGTCGAGAGGTGAAGTAAGTTGTCTACTGTTTCGTTTTAAGTTTGTATACCAGTCTGGGTAGTTGTCTTTAAGAGACGCAGGTAAGCGGAAAAAGAAAAAAGGCAAGCTCTCTTCATAAAATCCAAGAAACGTTTCGCGGAAGCTACCAAACCTGTAGCCGTGATCACTCATGAAAATTATTATCGTATTGTCAGGATTGGCACTGGCGTTGTTCATCGCAACAGAGAATAAATCGTAGAAGGTATCGTCCGCAGTCTAGAAATAATACAATTTAATAACAATATTCATTATTTTGGAAATTATTTACTTAAATACAATACAAATACTTTGTATGTAGCAAATATTTTGTATTTGAAAATCTTTTCTGAATAAAATTTTTGGAAATGGTAGCTTGCCTTTAATCCATTAAAGTCATCATGACCAATAGAGGTAAACCACGAGAATAGAAAGTAGGGATAGCTTTTGCCCATGTTGCTTGCAAACTGTTTAATGAAGTTAGCCTGGTACTCCGTAGGCGGAACTCCAGCAACACAAGAGGATTTGGCAGAGCTGCGCGACCAACCGTTATGTTTGTGCATGGCCACTGTCAGTGGACGCATGTAATAATCTGTTGGAGGACGGACAAAGCCTACCTTGGCAAAATTAAATATCGCAATCCCCGGGGAATCTTCAAGGAACGCAGTAATGTAATTTAAATCACTAAAGTTTTTCCAAATATACGGGCAGTCATCCAGATTCACGGATTTGTTTGCCCAGCACGTGCTGTAGTTGTACAATTCCATGCCACCGAAACCAGCCTACGTTGTTTTAACACCAAAACAAAGGGGATTAAAACAGTAAAGTATTGAAATATTATTATAAAACTGACAAGTTCGTGGTATACATGAAGTTAACTTTTCAACACCATAATGGAATTTTTTTCAAAATTAAATAATACAATGTTTTTGTTTGACAAAGTTAAAAGTCAAAGTTGGTCAAAGGTATCACTCACCATTACGTTTGGAAATGTATTATCCCCGATTTTGTTGTATCCTTTCATTTCTACAAAGTCATTTTGTTGGAGAAACTCTCTCGTCTTTGGAAGGGAACGAATCATATGCATTCTTGAAATAGAGTCGATTCCTACAGAACAAAACAAGAAATTAAATTACCTGCTGAACCATTGTTTCAACTCGGAATCTAATAATTTTCCAAACTTCAGCCAATTTAATTAACGACTTACCAACAACTAAAATACTGGGAGGATCGGGAAGTCCTTGGCTCTTCCTTTCATCCCAGTAGTCGGCTTTCTTTTTTGTTGTTTTAGACTTCACTTGCGGTGGTAATGCCGTTCCTTGAAACTCAATAGCCCCCTTGACTTTCCCAGTACCCTGACATTCAACCTTGATGAAGGAATCGTTTACAATGACCCCTTGGTTGCTTATATCAGTAGGAATATGGTGGCATGTGCTTGAATACCTATCAATCATTTAAAATAAAAAGATAATTATCAATCATACGTGCTTCAATAATTATTCGATCAAGGACAACATGTGATTTGCCTTCGAAGACCTATAAAAAGCAACATACCTAATCTTAGAATCTATGTAAAATTACACACGAGAAATAGCGTTGAAAATTATGTCATTACATTAATGATAATCATCTTTTATGCGTCAATACAGGTTTCTATCATGGCACGACTTTCGTTCCTTGTGAAAATCTCACGTATGTATTTCACGTAGGAAATCGTACTAAAATGTGTTTTTTACTATAAGTCATCACCATTCATTTGATAATAGCTTACACACGTGGATATTATCAGAAGACATTTACATTTTGATGGTCACGATGCAACCTGAGGAAGTCATTATATTATATCGTGTGATCATGATCATTGTTGCTACAGTTATGCATGTATAGAGTTTCCACGTAATAAATACTGACGTGTTTTTCCGTATATTTAAATTTATGTAAAAAAAGAAACGTAAGCGTAGGCGTTTTATTTGGTAAATGTCATAATCACGTTACACATGTTTTTATGCATGTAAAAAACGACTGCAATTTATCCAACTAATTCAACTCATGACAAAATTATACAATAACTTCTTATCATTTGTAATTCCCATTTTACAAACAATTTCATTATGAATGCTAAATTTTTTTTAACCACACTCCTGAATTAAATTTCATGATCAATACTTCAAAAACTCGTGTCGTGAGTCGTGAGACATTCAATCAAGTTTATGCCCCTACAATTATTTGCCAGCAAACCAATTTTACAGTGGATTTACAGAAAATTACACACATCAAAAACCATGTAGTGAACAGTGATGATATGATATCGTATATGTACTTCCTTCTGATTGTCTAGGGCAATTACTGCCATTTTCAGAGAAAATTGGTTTTGACAGAAGAGTTTATTGTCAGCTCTGCATTGTCAAGGTCGATTCCTATTATTAGTCGGTTCACAGTTTGACTATTGAAAATATGCATATTTTAGCTAAATATATATATGTACCTGCTTGATCCATGTTCAATGATTACATTTTCAAAAGAATGTGTCATGAGTTTTGTTCAGTGAGACCTCTGCTATATTTTTCGTATATTGCCTATTCACTCTTTAGCAATCATGTCAAATGATTTGTGTAATGAACTTGAATGTTAGAAAAAAAAAATCATATATCTCGTGTGGACCTGTCAAGTTCACTTTTAATGTAGATAGCTATAAGGCTATAAGTACGAGATTCGAAAATTATTGTACATAAGGTACATAAATATCAAATGAATTGAATACACACCCACTAATGCAATGTATCATCATCACATTTGCACAATACAAACATAAATAGAATAAAACCAAAGTCATCACTGCAATTATTCCTCTTGGATTGTTTAAGTAATCATTTAAATTTAGAGAACATCCTGGCATTAGAATGTCTGATAAAAAGGGATAATTGGACTGCAAATTTATTACTTGTTATTTCGATATTACTTGTTATGTTATTTGTTGTTAATAATTGGCTAATACACTTTTTCTGTCGGCAAATGTTCACTGTGAGTATAATAATAAATTGAAAATGATAATTTCGCCAAATTTGTTTAACTAAATATGAATTAGTGTTAACCAAGTATCCAATAAGAGAACATACCGTTCCTAGATACCGTTCCTAGTTTGAAATGAATTAGCACTTAGTCCAAAATATCCTTTAACAATATAATTAAGGCATCGCAAATTGCGATTCGCAGTATAGCTTACTTGGTTTCCCAATCAGCATTCTTATTATATTTGTCAGGTCGTTGTTCAACACGATGAATGGCACGGTAACAGCAATGCAGCTTTTTCATTTTCCATGTCTTCATAATTTTTTCGTCTATTGTCAGTTTCTGTAATAAACAAAATACATACACATTGTCATGTTTCTATGCAGCATTTTCTTTATATTTGAATCCCTCCACTCATACCATTAATCCTATTAAGAAAAGTACATGTGATTTGATGGCACCATAATAACAATACAATTACTTTAAATGAGTTAGGGACAGAAGTATTAGAATGTACTTTCAGAATGAAATCGCTAACAATTTAGCAGAGAAGCAATTCATATTATAAATTGCATAGACTAAGTTGTTGTATATTTTACAGATAACTCATTACACGCTTTTGCTTGTTAATGTGTTCATACCTGCTTATCCAACTTTGAAAATCGTTGGCTGCATTTTGCATGATTTCCCTTTTTTAGAAACCTTCTCACTGATTTATCAAACGGGTCCATTTCCATGATTTTGCACCCTTGGTTGTACACGAGGTAGTCTGGATGAGTCTCATCCTCCCTGAATTAAAAAGATTAGAATGTATACGTGAATATTATTATGTAATTATTGCAGTTTTAAAAATACACAACTGTAATGAAACTGTTTTTGGGGACTGTAAAGTTACGGTCTCCAAAAACCTTTTTAGTTATCTATAAAAATACATTTGTATTTGAGTTGGAGGGTTGTACTTAATACTTAACTTGATGAATACTTAATAAAACAGACCTAACTACATTCGAATTCATCATCTATTCGGAGGGAATGTGATCTTTTATTCATTCCGTAAAATATCCAGCAAAAGTGATGTAAATTTAAGTATTTATATTTGTAATTTAACGCTGGACATTCTATTGTGTTTAATTGTGTAATAAACTAAATGGTCGTCAATATTTACCGGTATTTTGAAATTGCGGAATAGGAGTTTGTGAATTTGTGTAGTTTGATACGCAAACGTTAGCAAAATTCCTGTATAATGAAGAATTCATGATACCAACATGTACCTAATAAATAATAAGTCAACGTTTGTTTTGTGGCAATTGATGAAAGTCCTTATTGTGTATATACCTATAGATAGAATGTTTACCCAATTGTTGTGAGTCAAGCTAAAGACCTCGACTGTTTGTTCCAAAAATTGTTGCGGAAAAAGTGTGCCACACGCTATAACATCATTTTATGGATTTTTTGCATGACACGACACTAAGGCAATAATGACAATGCAGTATTTTTTCCAGCCATTTCCTATGGTGAGCGAGAAAGGTCCACTACACTACTATAAGTATCATCAAAATGACACATTGTACAATAGTAAATGGCAATTCCTTGTAATATTCTATGATTTTCATCGAAAATCCATACGGTAAAATTGCAATCTAAATACAGGTAAAAATGCTTTCAAATTAATAAATTAAGTATCGAGTTGATGCCTATAATATTGCCTTTTATAGTTGAGTTGAACATAGTTAGTTTATGTTCTTCTATTTAAATTTAAACGCTTAAATATACGATAAGATTCGGTTATAGAACATTTTTACAGCAAACTTTGTGTGCTGTAGAATCTAGAGATGAGATCTCTAAAAGTTGAAAGTAAAGGTTAGCCATCCTCGTACATATTTAAGGAGATGCCTCCTGTGTAACTAAATTTGAATCGATACTACATACTTTTTCTTGCATGCCTCAACAAAACTCGTTTATTTCAGTAGTAAATAAACTATTTTGATATTGGTAGGTCCATAGATTAATTACTAATTACCCATAATTAATTGTAATTAAGAGACGCTAACAAGATAATATACTTATGAGCTGGCCTTTTTATGCTACACGAATTGAATTTGGATATTATATGAATTTAATAGGTAATATGATAAAATACACTGAGGAAGGCCTTCCATACCTTCCATTTCTTCCAAATAAATTCAATTTTCTGATTATTATGATTACATGTTTAATTAAGGTGACTAGACTGCACATTTTGGAATGGTGGTATAAATATTAAGCACATTGATTTCCTAATAATTTTAAAACTTTGTGTTTATGTGACACAAGATGACAACACGCTTTTGACGTTCTTTTTTATACTTTACTATAAATTCTGCACCAAGGTCATCTCAAACATGTTAAATTGGAAAAGCGAGCTGTTCAGTTGACGAATACACTTTTCAATTTGTCAAAATGGATTTCCTTTTCCTTGCCATTTGCCATTCACACTTCGCTCATTATGTCATCATCAACGTGCATAAATATGTGGTATGTATTATGTATATAAGTTTGTGAATGTATTTTTGCTTCTCGCATACATTCTGCATCTTCTTCAGTTCATCATTCATAAGCTCATCGAGGGATAAAAATTTAGCACTTTGTCTAATACTTAAAATAGCTTTATTATGAAAATATTATGAAAATAAAAAAGAAGACAAACTGAAGACATGTCATAGTGATGGTGCAGACCTCGTGTTTACAACAAGCATGTCAAGCACATGCTCATCACCATAATTATGTATTAGGGTTGATTGCATTGCACAAAATAAACAAGGCAATACAAAAACCCTTGCAAGTGGATTCCCTTGGGGCTCTCAAGTGTCATGCAATCATGCCATCATGTCATCTTCACCTTAATTTCAAATCTCATTTGATTCTCATTTTTGCCAGTAAATTTTGTATTTAATGTGTATTTTACATTATTATCTACCTTCATTTTTCATAACACCATTTTATTTATGCAAGGCCCATCAAGAATTCATCATTCATACATTAATTGATAAATTTGTTGTTGATTTATTTGTTCCATGTGCATGAGTTTCGTGCTACACGTTAGGGATTCGACAAAACTGTAGGCAAATGTAATGAATTTAATGTACGTTTTCACTTGAGTTTACTTGGGTATATAATCAATTCGTGCATTTTCTAAATATTTAGCAAAAAATGGATCTAAAAATAGAGTTGGCTCTTCCTCTTCAGTACCGAGGTAACAGTATATGACATTATGCTATATGTAATGTATAATGTTGGGAACTTTATCTGGAGGTCCGTCCTGCCTGTAATTCCTAAATCTTTCGCATGCATCAGAACACGGCCTTCATCCTTACTGTCCCAAAAACCCACAAGGCACTCGCAAACTGTGTTCAGTATTTTTACAAAAACTACATTCTTCTTTGGTATATATGCTACTGCATGTGTCTTGTCTTACAAATCAACATAGGTAATAAGATTTGGCATATCATTACTACATAATATAACGAATGCTAGTTTACCGGAAACCAAGTTACATATGTAGTTGTATTTAAAAAATAATACCTATTCAATGTTTATGAATTTTCGTTAGTACTCCGGTTTTGCATTACAGCGTTACAAATGTTTCAAGCATTTATTTCATTGAAGTAATTCTTAACATGGAAAGTACTTTACTAATGGTACGAACAGAAAATAATAGAAAAGCACTTTAGTTCCTTGCAACAACTATTACTGTAACATTGCAATAACATGAAAAGGAAAATTTAGAGTAATGTCGGAACATCTCTTGTTGTTGCTCTTGAGTGAGGAATTGTTGTTTCGAATAAACGCCAATATCCTGTCTGACAACAACTGTATTATTCTGCCGGACTATTCTCCTATTCCCATCATCATCACTATCACTTAAGATGAGTACAACGAGGAGGCCAACGCATATAAGTAGGCATACCTATGCATAAACACATCGACGTCACGATGACGACAAGAGGCTTGATCATTGTCCTTTCCTAAACTGCTTACTTTTATTACCATGCATATTATGTCTGCAATTTCTCGCAGTAAAGTGTGGTAAATTTTGTACTTGGCCTATTAATTGTAATGCATAATTATTATTGCCAGTACTAATTCTGCATGTTTTTTCAATAATGGTCAATTCGTAAAACTGGTCAATCCTTTCACAAATCGTATACTTATTGTGTTTTCTAGCATGTACACAAATATTCCCCTCTCTCGATGTTTTTAAACGGAAATGAGCACTCACATCAGCATTTGATGAGGCTCTATTTAACGATTGAAATGTGCTCATTCATTATTTAGTAGCCTTTTTGCAAATACAACACTAGCAACTTAAATGCAATCAATAATGTTATTCAATATTTTGTACAGCTTATGTAATATTTTTCTACCTCCTCTGATGCGTGCACATTTAAATTACCTCTTGTTCTATTTTGAGATTTTTATTTACATAAATACTGTATAACGCGGACATTCAGTTTCGTCATCTGCCATGCCATCTCACCTAAGCTACCAGTGACAAGTGACAATTAACGACAATTAGATTGTAAAGTTTTTTTTTCGTTTGGCCACTCATAAAACGAGTTATTTTGCAGAACGTCTAAAAATAATATTTTGTTTGTGAATAAAAAAGTTCGCAATACAACAATGCCTTTCGTTGGCTATGAAACAAGACTGTTTTGAAGCATTTGAATAAACAAAATAGAATACAGTCGACGTGATACTCTTGCTTGTAATTAAACTTTGCTTTTAAAAGATGTGAATGTAATTGCTTAAGCTTTACTCTATTCTCTTTACTTACTAATGTTAAAGTGTATCAAATAGATCCAGCATTTTCTTTGATCTTTTACTTTTAATGAAGTTAGATACAACGTTATCATGTTTCTCTTTGGCTTGAAAACAAGTTTCTCATCATTTGATTATTGTCTCATCATGAATAAAAGCCTGCCTATGACAATGAAACAATATTAAACCGTGTTACAATGACACGCTTCATGTGTAGTCTACACACACGAGCTGCTTTTTCTGGATATGTATGTGGAATATATAGATTAAGTGCACGCCAGGCAATCGACAATAACGAAAACAAAAGTTGATATGTGATCTGCACGAATGGCGATGAACATTATAGCATAAAAACATTTCATACATGTAGCTCCTTTTCAAATGCGAGAGTAATGACTAAACTAAATTTCAGTTTTTCCCCCAAATCAGTGTGGTAACATGAGTGAGTAACCATTTCCCCAAAATAGAGGATTTATCTACAAATTAAATCTTGTGATAGTTGTTAACCGATGGATGAGCTAAACCAAGTAATTTCTTGATATTTTGAAGGTAGTTAAGGTGTTATGTAATCTATATGTACCATATCATCTAACATCCGAATCTTGTTGTCTTACATCGTCATTATATCATCTTTCATAGCGCGTGTCAATACACACTGTATTTTTCTTGTTTTCCAAGTTTTAAGTGTGTACTCAATTGAAGTACCGTGGCTGCCGCTCCATCAACATATCTTAAATCAAAATCTTAAATTTGTTAAACTTACCATATCGACAAGGCCATCCCTGCCGCGGCAGACGACGCTTGTTGACAGCTTGCATTTTTACAAATAATGGGAAATGCGACGTAAGGGGATTTTGTATAGTAAAACGGAGTGACATAAAAAATGAACACGGTGACTGCGAGGACGAATAAAATAGGTTTTCTCCGAAGTCGGTCCATCAGGGTAATCCCACTGGAAGATCCCATCTTGACGAAGTTGCCAATGATCGTGCTGACACGCTCATTTGAAACACGCGAAAACTACGTGAAAGTTCAGCTATTATATTACTTTGGTATATATATATATATTTTTATATCTCAGTGTGTTATTTCCTTCCTCCACTGAATTTAATGAAAGTAATTGCAGCATCCATAACTACAACACCGTACTTTACTAACCGCACGAACATGCATGGATGCGCGAAAATAATATAATTTGCACAGTCCAAAAAAACAATTTAAAGCTTTCCATTCCAAGAAGGGGATTTATTCATAAACTGCTTCAAGCACAAGTGGGTGTCCACAATTCGTTGAAACACTATGTCACAAACACAAAATACCACAGAATCAACGACAGTTTAATTACATTTTGCACTTATAAATAATATATTTTCACCCACGCACAACATATATTTACATCATGATTTAGCGGCTTAAACAAGCTTTGTAAAATGTGTTGTGAACTTTTACTTTCATAAAGACAAGGAATGAAAATGTAATGGAATAGGCAATATTTGTATGCGGACTTTGACTGTGAGTAGTTTCGAAAAGTGGAATGGAAAGGAAAAGAGTAAATTGCTTTGGCTAAATTCAATACAAAGATGACACACGATATCAGAAAAATGTTTGCACATAGAGCATCCTTTTTTAGTATACCTTATAAGAACGGTTTCCTTCAAAATGTGTGTATGAATACAGCGTGTGTTGAATGAAAATTGAGGGACCAAGAATTTTTAAAAAGTTTTTTTTTACTGCTCTATTTCCCTCTTTCATTACCGTTATACCATTACGAAAAGAGCCTGCCTAGCCATCATCCATGAACGTTTCCATCATCTTTCCTACTGCCCCCACGAAGAAAACCGTCAGTAACAGTTTTGGAGTCCCTAGTTGCTATGTATATGGTACTCATAAAATGTGCGTATAAAAAAGCTAGCTCTGGTAGACAAAGTACTCACTCACTCACTTAAACACGATATGCGAGGATGGTGATGGTGATGATGATGAAAAAGCATTGATTGTGGGTAACAAGGTAAAATCCACCTCTGCTGTGTTTTCTTCTTCATGTTTTCCTCGCGGAGGAGAAAATTGAGCTTTGTGCACGTAAACACGTACGATCAAGTATTTACCTAAAAAGAAGAGAAAGTTGTCGAGACACTGCACATAGATATTATTATATAGTAGCAAGTTGCTTCTGTTTCCGCTGCTGTTGGTTTCGTTGACGGCCTGCAACACACTAGGAAGAAGACGGGGAACATAATAATATTTATTTACACGGTAAATCCGATGACATGATACGAAGAGGAGGACTGCTTTGACGATGATGGGGATAACTTTGTAAAGTATATTATGGCGAAAGATTTTCTCTCTAGTCAGCAGAAAAAGGATAATGTTTGTTTATGGGCTTCACTTTAACTTTCTTGCCAAAGCGTCATACATAAATTTCATATTATTTTATAAAAGACATGCAGACACACACGTGTTGTATACTTAGTTGTATATATATGCTAGATATACATATGCTGCTAGGTATGTGTGTTGTTCATATACACGTATGTATTACTACCATAAAGTTGTTGGAAGTTCAAACACAATGAGAAAGTAAAATCGGGAACTTGAACCGGGATGTAAATGAATTTTTTTTTCACATTCCGTCTTGCAAGACAAACTTGGCGGAATGAATGTAGGAGATTTCATAAGAAATTATACGGCAAAGTAAGTGTAAAAGTATGAGAAAGCATTGAACAAAGTTTCAAAATCTGGACTGTTGGTCATCAACATGATTCAATCTAGTTTTTCTTCCAACTTGACAAACACACACACATAAACGACGACATATACGACTAAACTGATGGAGTTTTGCTGTTTTGGACTTTGGTGCTATTGGCTGGCGTTTTCTTTCATGACGATAATAATCATAATGGTAATGATAATACGGAAACGTTCCAATTTTTCATGCCGTTGTCAACCGGGATTGCTCTGTCGTTTCCTTTAAAGTAAGCTATAGTTGCTGTCGTTTCCCTGTCGTCCAAGTTTTTTTCCACAGGAAACTGCTTTCTGCTGATGTTTGGACAGGAAGAAGACAAAGGAAAGTGCCACGGCTCCTAGTGACTGGGTACCGACCAAATGTTGACAAACTTTTGTTGGGTTTGAATTTTCTCTTGTCTGCAAATATAAATCAAAAGAGAAATGGAGTAAATGCACAAGCAAAAGTACATCGGAGGGTGATGAAAAGCGAGAGGATACATATGTATCATAAAACCAACACTAATTGGTTTTTCGACTTAATCAGATTACGCATATAACGTGCACTGTGCATGTTGTCAGCGTTAATACTTTAAGTGTATTGTGACAAGGGAAAAGTATGCTATCAGGAAAAAGATATAAAAAAGAAAAGAAACTTTGAGATTTTTTTCCTAGTGGCAATGCACTGACAAAATGCACGTTCCACGTTCACCATTATTGCCACAAACTTACTGTATGCAGCACTACATATTGTTATTGTATAAATCGGAATTTACTATCGTAATGTCAAGTTATGCAGTTGAAAGGAATCTGTTGTAGTAAACTCACTTCACTCTCGTGATAATCCCTCTTTTGTGACTGCAGTAACAAGGCTAGGACTAAATTTCTATTCCATTTACCACCGGTTCTGGTTCGGTGCCGTATGGGTTTTTTCATGTTCCAGATCTACATCATTTGTCGTCCTGATATGCATGTATGGACTATGGACACACCACCACCACACCGTATTTTGAACATCGTGTGATGGCAGCTCCAAAACGCAAAACAAATGAAATGATGAGCTTTCATTGTGGAAGCACATATGTATACGAATACATACGTAAAACAATTTTACTTCATCATAATGAAGCCCAACTACAACGCAGACATATTATTATGCTTGTACAAAAGTGTAGCGAAAAATATATACTAGGATCTTGGATGCACATGGTTTTGAATGTACACGCTCCAGTTGAAACAAAACAGAGCAGACAGACACAAAAATGAAGTGACGTGATATTTTGAAAGTAGATTTTCCCCATGCAAAGTTGTAATAGTTGCACGGACGGATGTAATTCGTGCATGTAACTGAAAACGATAATGGGAAAGTTCAGAGGAGGAAAACAAGTAAACGAAGACAACTATTTTATTTTTTTTCTCTCTCTCTGTCTCCCCATACGCCTTCCTCCCTTTTTTTAGCCGACAAACATGCCAGATGGTTTGCACCCAAGTTGTGTCAAAAAAAGAAGTGTTTTAAAAGTGTAGTTTTTTTTTGTAAATAGGACTTCCCTTTACAATTTTGGTTTTTACACATATATACGTGTTGTTGTATGTTGTATGTATTTAAAATGTATGTTTGCATGTGATGCACGTACGTACGACTTTCAAAAACTCGAACTGTGTGGAACCTATGAAAATAAATGTCGGTCTCGGCACGTCACAACTTTATATATACAAATTACGAATGAACAAACTCGTATCAGGTTTGCGATCATCATGAAGGAAGATGATCATACTTTGATGAAGAATTTTAAAAAAGAAGAAGACTGCATCTAAAGTGTAGTGTATATAACCATATTATTCCAACTGCTGCTTTTTTGGCATTTGTACAAGAATCTTTAAAAGCGATGTAGTCTTGTATCATACAAGTTGTATGTATAGCATGTAATAAAAGCACCATGTATTCTCATATTCTCGTGAAATTAAATCTGTAGCATCGAATGCAAAATCAAACATACACATATTTACATATATATTTTTTAATTGTAAACACGAAAACCTCTTCAAAATTCAAGAGTACTCTTTAACTTTAGTAGCAGTCATGCGTTACATTTACTGAGAGCGCACATGCTAAAACGATTGCAATACAAAACGTAATTAATCTAAAATAATGTTATATTATTGTACCGCCGCCGTATATAAAAATAAATAAATGTTTTGTAAATAAAATTATATTGTGAAGCGTGTCCATCCCATAATCCAATAAAGTATAAATATAGACGCGATAAGCCTTGTTTTCTTGCTCTTGTTAAAAATGCAAAAGAGGAAGACATCCTATGTTGGAAAATTATTTGGAATCTATAATTACCTATGTATATAGGTATTATGTATATATGTACGTACGTTTTTCTATTGTCTGATACGAAATATACTATGGTGGAAGAAGACGCAAGTCGATTTCAAAAGATTCACATACAATGTAATTAACAATGTATAATGGTGTGGTTACTTTGACGTGTACGATTTTTAACATCTTGGCATGATTTCCCTTTTCCTATGAGTATTACTAAAATGTGAATTTAGTTACTTGGCGTGGTAATAATGTTTTTCAGGAAAATTAAATACATGAT
>JAITYZ010002554.1:0-25302 GCA_027744595.1 Paronellides praefectus
TACGCTACTTCGGTACCACGGTTGTACCGTTTTATATATCTTATCCCATTGCATAACACACTTTTTTCTTTTAAAAAAATTCTGAAATTCACAGAAGATGGGTCAACGTTAAAAAGCATCAAATGCGTGTATGCGTATCTAAATAATTATACGTCGAAAATAGGGTATTTTGTTGGTTGACCTGTGACTTGACAATCTGGGATAAGCAATGTCCATTTGACACCAACCAACCACCGGTCTAGAAATTGAAGCCGGTTAGACTTTCGATTTCTAAAGTGCAATGATAGTCATATGGCGAGTTTGTAGTGTCATTCAACCTTGGTATTGGAAACCTGAGAAATTCTCCTGAGAAATGGTGTGAAATGAGAAAGGAAGAAGTATTATTGGATTGAGAATAATAAGCAGACTTTTCGTTTTGAAGTTGGCGTGAAGGATGGCTCAGTTCCTCCTCTCATTTTTCATAGTTTCTTTCATAGTTTCAATTGCTGTACATTCAAATAAATAACAATAAAGAGCAATGTCACGTGTGCAAAGTACGATGACACATAAAAATAATACACCTTATTTATTATAATATTTTTTTTCGTAATTTTTTGTTTGATGCAGATAGTTATATTAATCAGAAAATAGTTATAATATCCGGTAACAAAAAGGCTTTCTTCCCGTGATTATCAGTCACGACATATTATTTTTCACTACTTTTTCTTCCAAATTGAAAGGGAGCTTTTATGTTCGTGATACCACCTCGGGTGACCCTGATCCTCACTCAATTAAATCCCTACTTCCTCTTTACAAAAACGCAAGTGAAGCATAAAGGAATGTAGCATCTAACATTGCTTGTTATTGAACAAATGAGGCAGTGAGTTGGGCTGATAGTTAAGGAAAGTGAGCATGTCTTTAAAAAAGAAGACTAACCATTCTTGTCACATAATTTACTTTGCATACTATTTGTGCATGGCGTCATCTGCCTAAAAAGCCAATTTCCGCTCCAACCCCAGCAAGATCCCCTCCTTCTCTACAACACGTTTCTTGGCTTAGCCAACAAATCATCTGACACATGCAACAATGAACATTAACCACTGCATGTTTACTACTACACATGTACCTACTTTGTTTTGTGTGGAGGATAATTTTTTAAATAATTTTGTAAGGTAAAACAAGATAAAAAGCAAGTGGTTGAACAAGACAGGTTCTGTGTTCATCCTCCTATATTTCTTCACATGTTGCATTCCACCTTTTGTAATTTGTCGCTTTTTAAAACACAAGGCGCATATTATCTACCTATCCAAGTGAAGCAGGGTCACTTGAAAAAAATATTCTAATAATCAAAGGGCTATATAGCTACATAGCTATATATATTATTCTCTTTTTAACTGATCACATAATATGTTATTTATTATGCTCCATGTTGCTCTCTTCTCCCATCAATAAATATTATTATCATCATCCAAACTAATTTGAATTTGTACACATGCCTGTAAATATGTATGTTATACACCTGTGCACAGGTAGGTAAAAATATCTGATTGAACATTTTAACATCCCACTATTTTACTACCACGGCCACCATACACACATACCACATACCTACCTATATCCATCCATCAATTTACCAAGAATTTGATTATCCGAAGAGGACATGACCAGCAGCAGCAGCTGAGGCAAGAGAAATTTTACAATTTGAATTTGTGCGACGAAAGATGAATACGTAGTGGTAGCTCCCTTACAATTTTTGCACAAATATACAAAGCATATAGCTACGTCACGTCATCGCCATTGAAAGAATAAAATATAAAGTAGGAGCACCACAGGTGGATCTAGTAATTCCTGTTGTTACTTTACTTTGCACACACGCCACTAGAGAGACAGAGAGAAGAGATGGCAAAATTCATCTTGACCTCTCATGGCCATTTTTATATTTTTTGTTTGCCTTGCTCATATTCTCCTTTTTCATTTCCCTTTTAGATTAAAAAGTATAAATTTTTACTATCATTATATGCCTAGCTATATATCCTCATCTCTATTGTCTTTAGGAAAAAAAAAGAAATATAGATGAATAAAGTCAAGGGGCTGCCTGCTGAGTACAAATATGCCCACGTGAGAAAGCCTTTTTAATGGATTTTTTTTACAGATCAGTTGAGTATACACGCACACGCTTTACAACCTTAATTCATTTCCACCTATTATTATTCTTGCTCTTTACTTTTTTTTTTAAAGTGACGCCAATTTACTATTAAGTCCGGCTATGATGACGATGGCAATAACAACAAAAGAATAAGCAAAGATGTAAACAGAAATGAACAAATCATAATTTTTGTGGAAAGGGAAAATAGATTTGTTGGCAAAAGAAAATTCGCCAAAAATTCAATTACGTTGTGGTGTGTGTTGTGTGGCAATAATATTAAAATAATAAGATTTTTTTTACATAATGGGTTGTTGTTGTTAAAATGATGTGTGTATGACTTATTTGTACATTAGCCATAATATATTATGATAAGAAGAAAAGGAAAACGTTCAATGAAAGTTAACTGTACAATTTTTTTTGTAGAAAAAACCTTTGTGTAATAATAATAAGAGTTAATGTTTTGCCCAATTCTACAAATTTTGGTACGCGTACAAAAAAAAAAGATTTTATTTTTTAGAATCCTAAACTTAACCTTTAATATCTTTCATCAGCAAACTTGTAATATGCAATAATATATAACTGCTTCCATATATTAAAATGATAAGGATCTTTTAATGTGTAATATACTGGCCTGGGGTACAGAATATAAGGATATTATTATTGGCTGCATAACTGTGTATCTAATATCGTTACAAGGTATATCTCTTCTTTTTATATTGTTTTGCACAACAGGTGCAATGGCCAACAGAGGAGCTCACTTCAATATTTTAGAGCGGCTACATAATAATGAGTAGGTATTTTTATAAATAAGATAAAGAGGTGGTGGGTGTGTACAGGCAAATGGTATAATAATTCTACCAAAGTGTGAATGTCTAATTTTAGTTCATTAAAAAAGCAACAAATTATTTAACAATTTTCCCTTGCATTCCCTTTACATTAACATCTAATTGGTGAGAGAGAGTCAAACTCAAGCTGAGTTTGATTCAAGTGAAATATATTCTTCTGTTTTTTTTGCCAGGCCGAGTGAGGATGATTGGATGGTTGCAAAATGTTATGCGAGTGGTAAACAAGATTTTAGAAATAATGTTTACCTTGTCCTTCCGTCCATGACCTTCGTAGTATTTACTAATCTATTATTCATCATTAGGTCAGCAGTCAAAAGAAGCAAGTCGAGAGAGGATCATGCAATTAATCAACAATCATTATAACATTTTCACTCTTTTTTGTTGGTCGTGTTAAGAAAGCACATAATTGCATCTCATTAATCAAAAAGTCTCCACTTTGTAACAGCCCTTTCACGAGCAAAATATTAAATATACTTTACACGTTTATCTACCAATTAGTATTCTAAATTTAATTAATGAGCAGAGCAAGCGGGGCAAGCACAGTCACGTTCAAAATCTTTCACTCTTTCCGCTCAAATTACTCTACGCATTTTTAAATAATGATAAGCTGTCACTCTCATCGCATTTCAGCAAAGAAGATGATCCAAAAAAATGTTCGTTCAACATTACATACGTCCGCCTCTTTTCCTCCTTCTTTTTCAATTAAACTCAACAAGTTGTCGTTGAAGACGAGATGATAAGGGGGGATGCAAAGGCATATATGAGGATGATCAAAAAGAGTTGATTTTTTTGCATGTCATCAGCTTTAATTGTGCTGCCTTTTGACCATGTCAATATTAGCAGCTAGGAAGGAAAGTGGACACGAAAGGAAACCACTCTTAATTTTTTTTTATTGTTTGATCACTTTGATCTCCCTCCGTCTCTTACTTTTTCCTTTGGAAGTGCTAGTGCACTCTGTTAAACGCATGCTTTTCTAAAAAGGCAACTTGGCATTGGACAATGACCAATGTCAATAATAATAATAATGGAAAAAAGGTGGACAGTTGACGGGGTGCTAACCCTTTTGTTTGAGAAAGGCAAAGAAAAGGGGGACTCCCTCCCTCACACACATCCTTCTCTTTTCCCATTGTTGTGCTCCAAATGAAAAATATTATGCACACACAACCATATGCACAAAATAGACAGAGTCAATAATTAACATAGAATGGATTTTTAATGGGCTTTCAATCATTCCACATCAAATTATCTATTCAA
Source organism: Paronellides praefectus (assembly GCA_027744595.1). Taxonomy (NCBI): domain Eukaryota; kingdom Metazoa; phylum Arthropoda; class Collembola; order Entomobryomorpha; family Paronellidae; genus Paronellides; species Paronellides praefectus. The sequence goes on from JAITYZ010002554.1 coordinate 4,225, forward strand.
AGCACATTTAATGAATGAGAGAGTGGAGACTTTTTAAGATGCAAGTATACTGCAGTTTTTGGACTATATTAATAAATGAAAAGTGACAAGGAGATATTCTCGCAAATGTCATCATGGTTCAAGGATATCCCTATCAAAATTAATCGCAAGAGAATAAAACTACCTTATAATTTTTTTATTTTGCCTTTCAAAAACGTGAACTAACCAATGTCGCAATGCTTGTTTTATCAGTGCAGAGCTTGAAGCGATATTATTTAATTTAAATAAGATGACATGTTGACATTATAGTTCACACAGCATTAATTAAGTGAGGTTTAGGTGGTTAGAGGAATATTTATGATGGCCAATAACTTTGTACTTTTACTTTGGTCACTTGGGACATGTGAACTCTGTCAACTGCCAACATGACACAGAAAAAAATCCTACACAAAGCTGGAAATGATATTCCTTTGATTTGCATGCTATATAATTCCTATAAATGCATACTATCATCATTACTATTTGTGTGCGTGGGTGTGTGAAAAATGAAGTGATTTGTGGGATGGATTTGGCATATATTGCATGCAACAGCAAATGCTTAATAAGAATACATGAGGTGTTTAGTAGCTTTGTTTATGTTAAGAAGAAGGGATATTCGCCAATCAATTTACCTTGCCTCTGCTATTTTTTCAAGTGGCCAAATATAAAAGGAAAGTTGTATCGAGTTACGATGCAATAAACTGTTTCAAAATTGGATTTCATATCAACTTGTTAGTTTGTTACAGTGGGCTCAAGCTCAAGTTAAGGGCTAAAGGTAAAATAGAATTACTCTTTAAATATTTTAAATTAGCAAGCTGGGTGAAGAGTTGATGTACAACAGCAATACTCTTTCTTCTCATTTTTATCCAGTTTGAGTCTGTACAATTTTCAACCACATTTTTTAATTTCATAATAATAAATAATAATATTGTTTATTATTTTGTAGTACAAGTAAATGTACTCCTCTTACATCAACCTTATTACGCTCCATTTCATTTTTCATAATAATAATAATAGCATGTACAATAATATTATGCATGTCTTATCATCATCTAATATATAGCCTTATCTTTTACCCATCATCCTTCCTTTGATTTTTTAATGGTTCCTGTATGCATTCCTTTCCTTTACAAACCTACTTTTATTTAGCATTTATACATGGCTTGCAGCTACAATAAAAACCCAACAAGAAGAAAAACAAGAAGGTATATATCTTTTAAGCTGATTCTAGCACAATTTCTCCTCGTGATTGTCAAGATGATGATGATGATGACAAGTGGTATAACATTGTGGATGACTTAATAGTCGTTTAAACATGCGCCTAACAAATCCGGTGCAATAATATATTCAAAAAGAGATAGGTACATATTAATAATAAAATAGCCATATTGCTCGAGCACATAGAGCCACGTTGCAACAATAATTGTTAATTATGATAGAATAAAATAAAAAAGGAAAATGTGAGTGTATCAGTCTGAGAGCTTGACAGGGACGGAAATAGGATATTAAGTAAAAACGTTACTTAAAAAAGATGCCCAAAGCTGATTAAAAAAATCATAAGCTTACATGCAATTGCAATAATATGAAGAAAAAAACCTAAAGGATTTTATAGATTGGAAGAAACAATAAAAGTGCCATAAAAATGACTTAAAAATATTGTGTACATTCAGCATTGATAAGTGACAGCAAAAAAAGGGGTAAGGTAGCACAAACAACAGCTATACATAATCTACTAACTTTACATACTTTTTTTATTTTTGCCAACATAACTTTTATTTTCGTTTGGACGATGCTTCTACGAACATTTTCTATATGACTCTATAATAATAATAATAATAAGTACAAGATACAAAAAAGGCTTAAAACTGGCATAATATTTACAATATTCATTTATTTTTTTATGATTAAATTAGTAAATGTTTGCTTGAGGCTTTTTGAAAAGTGGTACAGGTGGGAATTTAGTTTGTACGACAGAGTACTACACATACATGGCCATACAACTATACTCAAACTATTTCAACGATGTAATAATATAAACATTAGTTTTCCATCATTACAATTTGCACAAGAGGAGTAGTAGTATTTGCCATGAAGCACACTTGCACATGAAGGGAAGGATGAGAGGAAGGCGGATGTTGTTTTTGCTTTTGTTTTTTATGAAATGTTTAGTTTTTATTGTGTGTTGTGTCATTAGCCATTACACGAATTATTATTACCACTGTGTATGTTCATCCACTTGAAGTACTTGACAATAATTTATTATTGCATCTAACACAAATCCTTGAGTAGCAGTAGAACAGGAGCACGAGCCTTTTATTCATGTACAACTTTAGAGAGATAAAACGATAAAAGAGGTGAGCAGAGAAATGAGGGAAAGTGCTTCTCTACCCAACAAATAAATCATCAACCAACAAATCTCTTACAATTTAAATTGCACTCACAACCATTGAAAAAATATATGAACAAGCCCTCAATACTGTAAATATCTACATACATTTAAAAGACTGGATTAAATTTTTTAGCCTTCACGAAAAGGAAATTAATGATTTTGTGATTGGCTGGGGGAGATGGAAGGCTGTCTCTAAAAAAACTCTGAAGATCAGGATGTCATGTATGTATTGATTAAGATGCTTACCTATGCCAACACCACTCTCTTTTTATAAAAAGTATTGTTATTGGAGATGTGCGTCATATGTAACACTTTGAGACAGTTCATGGTTCTTACTGGCAGTGCCACCCTATTCATTTTTTTACCCAACTCATCTTAATTTTTGTCATGTCTGTTATCAAAAAACATGGGGACTTTGAATCTTGTTCTCACAGATTCTCTATACTGCTCCTGTTGGAATGAGTATTATTGGAAGTGAACTCTTGTCGGTTGACCTGTCATTCTAATTGTCTAGTTTACCGTATTATCTCTCTTGAGACTCCCACACTTTGGGACAGCATGAGAATAATTATTACTATTAGAAAAATAGTAATAATTAAAAATATAGATAATAATACTGATTTGGAAATGAGCACAGCATCACTCTTCTTTTCTTTCAATCAGTCAATGTCCCGCTTTTCATCCCACCTCTCTCAGCAGCAGAGATGCTACAAAAATGCTATTATTTTCTATCTTTACACATAATTGCATAGGTACGCATACCACCACATATTCTGATATTTATAATCTTTGTTGGTTTTCTACATTCTTGTTCATCTGAAGAGATTAGATGAAAATGAAGGCGCCTTCATTTTTCTCACTCATCGTCAACAATTAAAGTGTGAAGAAAGAATAGCAAATAGGGATTTTTTTGAATAGGTAGGAATGTAAAAGACGTGGAATAAAGTGAACAGCAGTGACCAAGGACATGGGCTTGACTTAACCACACGCAGCCATACAGGCATTTCATACATCTCAGTCTCTCTTGCTTACTTGTTTCTTTTTCCTTTCCCACAAATCATAATCACGATAAAAACTTTTTATTAAAAGTTGGGCAAACAGACGACATGAGGATCACATTAGCATTAAGCTTTTTTTTGCTTGGAGCAGAGAAGCTCAAGTCAACCGAGTCTGTGTACAAAATGGACACAGGCTATTTTATGAGGAATTTTGTTGACGGTCACTGGCCACCACCATCATCACGATCATCTTATGCCCATATTACATACATGTTGTAGTGTACACTGCAAATTATTATTACCACATTTACCTTCCCCCTAAAAATTGAGCATGCGCCATCTGAATCAAGTGTAAAGAAAAGGGGAAATTGGGTCAATGTTAAAATATCCACGTTTCACCCATCAAAAATACAAATAGAGTGAAACCAGAAGCTCTGGGATTATTAAAATTAAAAACTTTTTTTTTGCATGGAACCAGCGAACAATGCTACCATTTTCATTATTATTTTATTTACCTTTCGTAAAACTAAGGATAATGATCATGTGATAAAAAGTGCAGCTCTTTTCTTTCTTTTTTCATGATCACACATGCTCTCGTGTGTACATATTTAAAAGTTGTGCTGAACAATAAATAAATCATCAACAGCAGAAAATAAAGTTGTTTGTGAGAGTTATTATGAGCGGTGATCAGTGCGCGCTCACCCAACATGGTACATGCATGCCACCAGGGGCTAATTACCTGTTCAACAGGTAATTAAGAATGCGTTTGTGATAATATCGCCCGATTGGGACACTAGTCAATATCATTATTATTTCGGTGGTGGCGGTTGGTGCAAGGAACCTGTTACGCCTAATCACTACTCCTCCTAAAAAAATGAATGAGTAGCCAGCTAATAATTTTATGCCAAAAACTATCTAAAGTGTGGACACTATATTTCAGCAAATTTTAATTAGCTGAGAGAACAAGTCAATTAAGTTGACTGTGTGGTGGAGACATATGAAAAGGTTTTAATTAGCGAGCAGCCATGTGGTGGGCTTAATGAAAATGTCAACAAGTCACACTTGAGCTTACACAATTTGCTTTGCTCCCTTCACAGCTTCACACACGACTCACTTTCCGTTCTCCAATGTGTCATGTGTGAGTGCATACTCTATATCAAGGGCATGGATGCACCAGCTACCCAAATATCTAACAAACCATCATTTCTATTTCATTTTTTTTCAATTCCCCACTTTTTTATTTGATAAAAAAAATTGAGATTGCTTTCAAAACATCTCAACCGTTTTATTATAGTGCAACAGCTTATATGCCTAATTCTATATTTTTGAAATGTAACTCCTAAAAAGGCAGTTGTTGAGATAAACAAGTGAGCAAAGGCGAGCTTTTTTTTGCGCATCCCTTACCAATTTATCGCCTTCTATTTTGACTCACTCAACAAGACGCAAAATTTTCTCAGAGGAGAGGCATGCACCGTGCAACCACGCGCACACATCATCTTATCAATCCGCACCAGACCATATATCTATGCAAATGTGTGTAGCTTTGAACCAAACATGATAAGATTTAGGCTATCTAATAATAATAATAATCGTCATAAGAAGATGACGTTAAATAATCATCCAATTAATCACACACACAAACATGATGATCATAACAGTTCCTTTTTTGTACCTCCTCATCTCTGATGATGATGACACTCGAAAAAAAATAAACAAAAATAGACTCATTTACACGCTTACGCACACACGCACCAAAACACACACAATAACAATCCAAAAGAAAACAAGAGTATTTATAGCAGCGCATCATCATTATCAACAGTCAAAAAAAATCTTGAATAATAGCTAGTTTTCTTGATTGCTATGATAATCATAAAAAATATGCACATTACATTAGTCTATGATATCATATCACTTGACTTGTAAGTGTTTGTATTTTTTTGGGGGAAACTTGCATATGTCTGCCATTATAATTTCTTGTAGGTACACAACAATATGTTATGCATAATATGTGCTTCTACAACAAGTGTACAAGATGTGCATTAAGATAGCAAACATCCTTCTGCTCACAGCACCACTGCTCAATAATAAGTCAATTATCATGAGAAGTATAGCACCTTTACTTTCAGCTTCAGTTCCTCAATTGCAATATAATCCATTGTTTTTTTTATGAATGATACACTTTACTCTGTTTTTTTGAGAAGGTATAGTACAGGTGGTAAAGGTGGTGTACTGTATCTTTGCAAAATGCACATCATTATTTACACCTCAACTGCTCTGCACTCCTTTCAACTAAATGTGCTCTCCCATATACGGCCCATGCTGTGGCTGCTGCTCATGCTGATAATAAGATGATCAGCAACAGCAGCAGCATTTTTTATTTTGAAAATGAAGAAGAGTGTGAGAAGAAGAGAAAGATTTGTATAAATTGGGCATGTTTTTGAACGTGGATTGTTTCCTTTTTTGAAGAAGGCACCACGACCACTGATCCGACTATACCAATAATACTTTTTTGTAATGCTGCTGCTGATCTGATGATGATGATGATGATGGTTATTGAAGAATAAACGGAGCAGCTTTCTGCTCTGATTAGCGAGCACAAACAAGGAAAGACTCAAAAATATAATGGGTTGGATCGTGAGGAGGATAAAAGGGTAGACTTGATTCAAATCATGATGCTCTTGCTGTTGGTGGATCACACCAATCCTCCAATCATCTAATCTTACTTCTCAGTCAATTTACTACTAATATTTTTTTTGGGGAAAAATTTGGAATTGGAAGATAAAATGGTGTAAATATATCACGCATAATACATAACTGCATATTGATTTGCGGAAGATGGGTCAACATGTTCATTTTTACTAAACTACATACACACCTGGCTAAGAATCATTTTAATTTCAATTAGCCATTTTTTTTAAATCGGATCACGCAACGGAGACACAGGACAAATGACTCGACCTGACACAATTAAAGGATTAAACAAAAAAATATTTAACGGCGCTCAACTACAAAAATATTTTAAATAAGACGGGACTCCAGTTGTTTTCAAATATAAATTAAATTTACAAAATAATTCCCTTTTAAAATGAAATGCAAGTAGACTTACATCCAATCTGAATTTTTTTCTATTTACTTTTTATGATTGAGGCGGACAATGCATGCGATGAAGGAAGGTTTGTAAGAGGGAGAGGCATACGCTCGTTTTGCATGCAACAACATGATAGCATTTATTTATTCTTCTTCTCATCTCATCTCATCTCACAACACTCTTTCTCACTTTCTCTTTTATTTTGGACACTTGATTTGTATTCGCACACACAATTGCAATCCCATCAGCATGCACACTGCAGAAAAAACGTACATCCTTTTCAGTAGGAAGCATATCACCACACTACCTACCCAACTTATATCGCATCATTCCTTTGCACTACACCTGTTTACCAACCATCATCACGCTACAAGAATACGCCGCACTATCAACAAATGCCAATCTGACTACCACACAACGCAGCTCTAAATGCCAGCCATGATCATCATCCTCAAATGATGCATATTATCTTCTTGTTTATTTTGCACTGCTTTTGTGCACACAAACCAAATGCCTTTCTATACTTTGTTTTCTTTGCAAATACCAACAATATAATAATATGCATACCAATGCATTTTTTGCAAAGTTGCAAATAAGAAAGAAAAGGGAAATGAGGATGGATGCAGTTGCATGCAACCAGGGGAAAAAATCTACATGCTATCTTGCAAACACTTTGTTATCTTAACACACCTTCTCAATCTCAATATAAACAGGGGAGGATGAGAATTAATACGATGATAAGCCATAATAAGCAAATGAAAAACCAAACTAATTACACGATGGCGCCTTCATGTTCATTCCAGAGAGGGCAACTGCATGAAAATAATGATTTGTTTAGGTATGTGTACCTTTAGGATTGCTTATCCGGATGCTAGAATGATCCAAGGCGCCCCCCTCTCTCTCTCTCTCTGACTGCTTAATTACAAATCAACACATTGTCATTTCAAACGAGCCGTCGACAAGGAGCTACATGCAAATTGCACAGACTAATGTCTTGTTGTGATTCTAATAATCAGAGAGTTGTCAAAGGGTGAGTGCACTTGGAGGACATGACGGAAATACTGCTGCAGGGTTTTTTAGGGAATGAGCTGCGTCAACATTTCTTGTCTGAGGGTATGGCATGAAGCCATATGAGTTGAATGATTGTGTTGAGCATCCCGAGGTCCCTTTTATTTGAAAGGCGACACGCGCCAAATAATATCAAAATGCCTACATTTCAAATCTACTAATTTTTTTAATAATCTCATATGAATGATGTATGTCCAGTTTTAACCACACTTCCTGTACCCATAATAATACATAAAAAATAGCCCTCAACTAACCAACAACTGTGCTAATAAGGCATCTCTCTCTACCTACATATTATACTTCAACTCCTCCACATAAAGTTTATCTGAATTAACCAAAAAAAACATCTAAACTCGCCTGCAACAAAAAATAACTACAGACAAATTGGGGACAAATTAAGTACGGAGCAATTTTCGAAAATGACTTAAAGTGTGTAAAAAGAGTAATAAAGCTTTTTAAAACATTTTGATGTAGGTTTGTAAGTATTAAAAGAAGATTCACTAACTATCCAACAAGTCTTTTTTTGCAGTAGCAGCACAACTGCCGTCATTTGAGAAAATGAGCATTTAGCATCCTTTTTCCTTTTCATCATCATCAAGATGATGATGACACGCAGCCTAATGGTCAGTCAGTTAGTCAGCATGTTTCTTTTCAGTAATGAGGTGAAACTTCAACTTTGATCACATGCCATAATAATAATATGTAGCTGTGTAGCAAAAAGTGCCACACAGCTTGAGAATGAATGAAAACCACAGCACAGCAATCACAAACAAAAGACTCACTCAAGAAAGTGGAATCATCATAATGCAAAATGTGCAGCTAATAATAAAAAATGTTTTTATTTCATGAGACGAGAATAAAGGGAGAGAAAAAAGGATTTTTATTGAAAAGGGGTAAATCATGTGAGCGCAGCAGCAGTAACAGTAATAAAGTCGTTTTGTCGCCACCACCGCCGTCGCTGTAGTCGGCGTCGTTGTCGTCATCCGCAGCCAGTGGTCTATCCTCAACTATAACTACAGAGAGTCTACTACTACAACTACTTGCTCTCTAGGACAAAAAAAATATAGTAAAAAACTAACTAAAGTGCATCTAAATATCTAATAGAAAAAAAGTGAAAAGAATTAGCAGAGATTTTAGAATGACGAGATGATTGCAAAGAAGGGACAAGAAAATGAGATCCGGTTTTTTCCTTTTCAAAATGTTGACAGCAGTCAACTAAAGAGTGTATGAGCAGCGCGAGATGATTGTGATGATGACGAAATGGGTGATGATGTGATATAGTGGCATGGGATGAGAGGATCTTGTCTACATAGCTATATAGTATAGCAACCTAGCTCCATTTTTCATTGCGGTACAACAATGACAACAATAATAATTGCTGAATATTATTACAACTGAGATTATGAATAGTAATTATGTGCATTGTACATATTACCCAGTTGCTCTTGTCTCTTAAAAAATGCGTTCAAAAATGTTTATGAAATGTGTAATAGTGACAGTGGTGCAGCAGAACGAAAAGCTGTGACTATAATTATTATAGAATAACTGTTACATATAATCACTAAACTGCATCTAATATTTAAACGTTACATTTTGCTATTTTTAATGGGCCACAAAATGCATTTTTTACTACTGCCTCACCATTTTTTCGCTGTTACGCTTAATACCCACTCCTGCCTCCAATTACACAACATCAATTTTAATTACTCTCATGGTGGTCTCATCATCATCACTCTTTTTTTAAATATATAATTTTGGCAAGTGCACTCCAATTTATTTACACCGCTCTACGCGAAAAAAAAAGTTTCAAAAACAAAAAGGAAACAATGTAAATTTTTTTTTAGACTAGTCGTCACTTTTTTTTTTAAATATCTCGTTCAAATTTTAAAACAAAAATGGCCGGTCTATTTTTTGTATTTTGAAGTGATACGATGCGGTAAATTCATGAGATGATGATGGTGACGAGAAGAGTGGAGTAGCAGTGCTTGTTTTTTTTCTGCTAAAACCTACAAAGGTATTATGTAATTTATACATACTTTTTTTCAACCTGTAATCCACTCTCAACTAAAAACTCCCTCTCCCTCTCATTCTTTTCCTATTTTACCATTTTTGTCTGAAGAAAAAAAAGACAAGAAACAAAGTAAGACATTCATTCAAGTTATGCAACAAAATAATAATAATAATAATAATATGTGTGTTACATGTGTCATGTGGGATGCATTGCGTCTCTCGTATATCTACTTATATTTTTTTTCTGTTTCTCATCAACATTTTGTGTGTGTGGAATCCTGATTATTGCGATTGTTGTACAAACGAAGAGTGTGCTGCTCTTGTGATTTACTACTCCATACTACACAAATCTACTTTCCATTTCTATTTGAATACCTATTTGAGATGGGACGTAAAGAGGAATATAATAGGTAGGTAATGATAATAATATTATGTAGTCATTCATTTTTTAAACGTGAGAACAAGAGAAGCAGGCTTCAAGGTTGTCGTCGTCGTCGGTTTATTTCAGCTTAAAAATAGAAAGAGTCATAAAATAATATACAGTTATGCTTGTGGTATGTCTATATCCACAATACAAACATGTTCCCTTCATTTTTTTATGCTCCTGCTATATACTCATTTAATGTCACGTTGCATTGAATTGCATGTTATATTACCAATTACCATTACACATTATAAAAGTAGTATTCATTTATCCTTCTTTTTTTTCTTCATTCAAATCAAGCATGAAAAGTGACAATGAAATTGAGTATATATAGTCCCCCCTCCTCACCACCTAATCTTATGTGCAAAAATATACACACACTCAAAAGTAAACAACCGAACTTGAAAAAAAAAATATTGTGCCTTCCTTCTACTGAAAACTGAATGAAACCGCAATAGAAGCCCAGCAGAACAAAAAATAATGTCATTTTGTAAATTCCTCTTTTTTCCACTGAATAATAAAAAAGGGTCGAGCTCTTAAATAATCCCACATGTGTCTCTCTTCACTTTTCGTGGATTATTCTTATTCTTACCATTATTATCTAATCTTCACAATAAAATGCTCTTATTATTATTCAATAGTAGGTTATGCGCATGTTCCTTTCATACTCTCGTCTCAATCTTACTCCATTTTACTTATTTAGTCCATTCTACTTTTTTCACCACCAATAAATTTATTAGCTCAATGCAAATCCAAATTTCAATGTCTCCATTTTCATGTACATTTTTTTATATCAAGATGCCACCGCGCACCGTGAAATATTGAAAATGAGTCTCTCTATCCATCTACCTGTCTTTAGTATAAGGCTTATCACAAAAGATAATAATATGCAATTTTTATGCCAATCTTTTTCATGTCACTTTTTTGCACACTCCACCGCTTGCAACTTGTAATAATAACAACTGTCGCATTATGTTATTAGCCTGTAAAACAAGCTTATCAACAATCAAAAGTTTTTATTTTTGTGTGCAAATGTGCATAAACTGCAGTAAACCAGCTTTTTAGAAGAGCTCATCTCTTATCCCATCTGATGTAGTGATCAAGAAGGAGGATTTATTTTGTGATTCTGAATGATAAAGTCATTTTTTGACGCTCTATTCTTGTCAAATGTTTTGTTTTGTAAAAAGAAATAAAAGAGTAGTTCAAAGTAGTATAGCAGAATATTATGTTATTATTGCTACCCCACACAAGTAAATATATAAGCCTCTCTCGTAAATATTATTGCTGTATAGCAAACTACTGCTACACACAGCATACCAATCCGGTTCACACTTGTTTCTCATTGCAAAAGAGAAGAATTTTGAGGTAGACTGCTGTAAAATTGTTCAATTTTAATGCGCATTTGTAATGCACAAGTTCCCTTTCAAAAGGAATCAAACCATTTTTTCGAGACTACAAAACAGCCAGCCACACACAAGGATTTTTGCTTGCACAAAAATAATAAAAGATTTACAACTTCAAAAACCGCAAATCAGCAGCAGCAGCAGTAACTCTCTGCTAAATAAAAAAAGGGTATGTATGAACGTATGATCACCGTTAACTTGTAATACAACCGTGTATACTACTCCTGCACACGACATGACGACGATGCACTTGTACTTTTCTTCTCTCACATTTTCATGCTAAAGTTGGTTGGCTTTTGCGAGACAACTGCTTCAACAAGGTAGATAATTCTCCCCAAAAAAACATAAAAAATTTGGTATAGTTGTCAAGAAAAAGAGAGAAAAAGTGAACAAAAAACCGCCAACGTCATCATCATGATCTTCATCATCAGCTGCAGATCATAACAGATCAGCAGCGTTTTAAAAAAGCATGAAATAAATCCTCTTACATTATCTCTCTTTCAATTTTTTAAAAATGCTGATTTACACCCAAAAAGTCAAAGAATTACAGACTGAGTTTTTAAATTTTAAAGATAATGTAAAAAAAATCTTTTTTTAAACAAACCAAATTTTCTGTTAATTTGAGTTAAGCGGTAAAACGTTGAATGCTGCGGCGGCGGATATAAAAACACAATTTTGAATTTAATTTTAAAAAAGTAAAAAAATTATCTGGGCTTACCTTATCATAAATTTGAGCATTTTGTCCTAATTAATAGTATTATTATTCTAATTTCCTCAAAAGAATGTCATCTACGACGACGAAACAGTTTGATGGCTGGTTTTCCCCCAAAAAAATTATATAAAATACAAAAAAAAGAAAGAAAGCAGGTTTTCAATTTGAATCTTCCCAAGGGCAAGGTAAAAACTATTGAAGCACACACATGAATTAAAAAAATATATAATAATAATAATAATTAATCACCACTACTTTAAATTCTTATATCCTCCTCTAAAACTTCATGGCACTGTGAAGATGGGAATCCCCATGAAAAGCGACAATGCGCTTAAGAAACTTTTTTTTCGGTGTCGTTTGCACTTTCAAACAATTTTCTTTTCAAATAAATAATTTGCGTTGAAATTGGAGTACTAGTACGTCTGACGGGGAAACTGGATAAATAAATTTGAGAATGGGTCAAGCCAATTAAATGAGGATGATAAAATCACTTTGTTCACTTTTGCCACACAAAATTCACTAATTAAACTCTGATTTATTTATTGCACACAAAAAATAATAATAAAATTATTTTCCTCACTTCAAAAAAATTACTCAAAGCCAATCAATCCTTGGAAAATTAAATAAAAATAACCGTATTTACTTTAGCGGCAGATTCGAGTCTTGTTGCAATTTGTAATGAGAAAATGGAAAAGATTCGTAGACATTTTTTTTTCTCCTTGTTCTCCTCCTCTCTTCCTATTGGTTTATTATTTATTCGAAATTCGAATGAGATGAATCTTTCTCTCGAACTAAATTACATATTCCTTTTGAAAAGATGATGTTGAGAGGTTCTCTGGAAAAGGAAGTACTGCTTATTTTTCTAGCACCACCTTATTTTGTGGTGTTCACTACAAACTAGTCTATTTGTTCACGTTCTCCTCTTCTACAATACTCAACCAACCATGCAAAAAATTATAGACACACTCACATGCGTACAAATGCATGTATATCTCACTCTGTTGCTCACACAAAAACAAACAAGAAAATTATTTATTAAATCCGTACACTTCTTCTTCTTCTTTTTTCAAAAAACGATTTAAAAAAAACAACAGTTTGGCACAAACTGTTGTGTGTAGGCTTTGTTGCTGTGATGCCTGGGCTGGTCTTTACTCAAAAACGTTATAATAGAAAAACTGACTGTTATTTATGATGGAGAAGGAACGCGCATGCGTTAGTTGGGATGCGATGCGTCTCTCGCTGCTACCTGTGTTCTGACACCAAATCCCAAAAAATGTTCAAGTCTCTCCTTCTCACAAATTTCTAGACCATGCAGCTTTATGAACGTAGTACTACACACATGTTTATTGCATTAGTGCCTACAGAGAAGAGTAAAGGATGCATAAATGCACATTACTACAAGCCATGTTCCCCCTCAAGTTCTACTTTCTTCTTTTTGCAAAGCAAAGAGATGTAGTAAACGAACAAAAGAGAGGTACTGCGAAACTGCAAGTGAACTAGCAGCAGAGCTCCTGCAAAAAAAAAATACCCAGCGCTGAACAGTAAGAGTGAATTGCAAAGGGTCTTCTTATGTCTCTCTCTCTAAAGTAAACAGACTAGTAACAAGTTTGTGTGCGTACTTTGCGTACTATTCACAATGATAATGTATTGACTATTGTACTACTGCTGCTGTAGCAAAAAAAGATTGTGGCATACGTAATAATAGGAGCAGAGGCACAATCATCATCACTCTTTCGAATTCACTATCACTTGACTTGACTATGACGCTCCAACAGCAACAACCTTTTTTTTCCTTTTCAACCAACTCACATAACAATACTAAATACATTCGCATATTGAATAAATATACATACATATATGCATCAATTGAATGATAAGTGTGTATTGTATCAAACCAATAATGTACTCTACTACGCATGTTATGTAGGTAGAGGCACAAGATAACTTTAATATTTTCAAATGTCAGACATAAATGCTTGCGCCAAAAAAAATACTCGACTTGAAGCAAATATTATTTGCCTTTTTACTTGTTTCGTGGTAAATGATGTATGTGTGTCTATTGTTTATACCATTCCTGCACCTTTTAAAGTCTATGAGAAATTATAGAGTAGAGAAACATGAAAAGTATTGAAATTTGCAGAAAAATAAATTGATGTGGTATAAAAGCGTTGGTTGGATTAGCAGTATACTTGATTTGTTAGGCCATGTAACGTTCTGCAACTTAATGGCGCCTGCTACACACACACACAACTTCAACTACCTACATACATTACTGCCAATATTTAAATTACATCAAATGTTAAACATTAATTCTCCATTATAATCTCAAAAGAATAAGCAGATTGGGTTGGTTGACTAATTAAAAGGCTTATATACACTTTTTTCTTTTTCTTTTTTTTTAAATATTAGGCTTGCATTTGAACATGTCCCTTCTTTTTACCTCAAAACTACAAAATAATTAGTTACATTCTTTACATTGAGAATTAATCGAAATTGCAGCATTGAAAGATAAAGTATTGGCGTCAAGATAAGTAAATACATGACAATGCAGCCAAAAAGATTGGAATGAGCAAGATATGCGAGGAATCAATAATAATAGCATATAGCACACATGACACCACAAAGCTTATCTTGCTTGTAATAAGTACATTTTAAAAAACCTGATGATGCTGTTGTGGTGCGAAGAAAGGTTAGCAATAGTAGATTTTTAAATAGCCAAGGAATTAGAGAAGCTGCTCAACAAACTGCTCATTCCACTGTCTGCGCACTGCGCATCTGAGTAGAAAACTAAAAGTGCAATATAAACAGCACTTGTTCACTTGTTTTTAATAAGCAGTATATATATTTGGTATAGAGTGGTATGAAAATAATGTCTTAATTTTTTGAGCAAAAAAGAAATTGACTAGGTTTGCCAGTTAAAAAGGGGAAAATGATCGACAAGGAAGACAAGCTATTTTTTTAGCTGAAGGGATCATTTGAATATATACAGTCGCTACTTGCTAATTTAAAATATAAACAAGAAGCATTTATCACCTGAGCTCTCCATTTTCCAATCAATTATTCCCTATTTATTTACTACATTGTATACAATACACAACCAATCAAGGTACCGCCAAAAGCAATTATCAAAATAGAGCTTGGTATATATAGTTGGATTATTGGTAATGCCCAGTGAATTTCTATAAATTACCATTTTTACAAGTACAGTGCATAGTAAAAAGGAAAAGTTTGTAAAAATAAACATAACTTGACATATGACATTCAACCTTTTTTATTACTATACTTTTAAAGGCATCACATTTTACATGACATATAAATGAGGAATTTATAAAATTACAGAAGTAGCGCAATAATCATATATTAAATTTACAAAAAATACATATCCACTGATTATAATAAATAATTAAATAATTATTGCACATATTGTGTGTAAGGTATATATTTGTTTGTACTGCCAAAATACTTTCTACAATACGTAAAACTTACAAGTATAAATTAGGCTTCGTGCTAATTAAAATTAAATTAAAATTTTTATTCACATGCTATTTATTTTTTGGGTCAAGTACCCTATAAATCTGGACAATGATTCAATATTATGTCCCTCTGGATTTATTTTTTCAAATAATTAATTTAATTATCGGTAAGCAAAAAATAAATGGCTGGCCTAATCACACCAAACGCATAAAATATGCAGTGCATATTATGCACATCTTCCAAAAGACATTCTCAATTGAGCTGCCATTTCCGCCTTGAAGTCATAATGAGGAGGAATGGCGGTGAAGGGTACACGGACGAGCGAGCAATCACTGCCACGGTTGAGTTGAGACGGTGAAGGTTACAATGTTGTGGGTGGGCGGAGTAACAAAGATCTCCATGTACACTGTACCATGGAACTTGTGTGTACCACATTTCTGGACACATTTTCACATTTTTTTGGAAAAAATAATTACAAAATTACAACACACAAAAGCAATAATAATGCTCATAATCATTATTATGAGGAAAACCCACACATTTTGGTGAAAAAATCTTGAACTTGTACAAATGTAAAAATGGGGAAAGATGAAACTTGTATTGAGGATTTGCCCAATGAAGTAGGCTAAAGCTTACCCAAAAATAAATAAATGTGATTTAAAATGCTTATAAATTTAGTTGCGCTTATTTAATGGCTTATGTTTATAGCTTCTCAGTCAAATCCTTGCTTGCCTCTCCCTCAAACATGACCTGGACAATGTGCAACGGGTTTCCAGGCGGTGGCACGCTGTGGTAGACGAGACGATCGGAAGGGACATTTCTATCACTTCAATCGCCTCACAATTCGATTCCAATTGCATTGTTCACTTGGGCTGCTTGGGATTCAACATGATATCCCAAATGGGAGTCAAAACATGTTATGTAGACTTGACACACTGCTCCTCTTCTGATCAGAGTAGAGCGGAAGCCAATGACTCTGAAGAAGATGATGTTTGTAGGGAAAATGGTCCTCTGCTCGCATTCAAGTACCCTCATCTGCTCAAGCAGCTCTATATGAACGGATCAATCCGACCGGATTGCTTTGAGTGCCTGCTCAGGGACACCTACAACCTGTCCATGTTTCAAGTCAACCTGCTCGCTTTGTCTCAACTCGGCTCAGAGGATCTCAAAAATTTAAAGTTGCCTCAACTCAAAGCTCTTGGCGTTGGGAAATGTGTGAAAGCCTGCGGCAGAAATTTTGATGACACTTTTGGCTTGGCAAATCTACACACATTGCTGGAACATAACACTTTCCCTACTTTGCGCCAACTTGATCTCCGTTTTCCCATAAAAAATAGTATCGACTTTTCCACAATCTCAGTAGTTTTGAATTTCATAGGGAAGCATGGTCGTCTGAAAGAGCTTTCCATCATCATGGAGTTTCCGGTTGAGATAAACAACTTACAACATGATGCCTTGTTGAAGGAGCAACTCTGCACCGCCATCTCTTTAGCACGAAAGCAAAGCACAAAGTGCCGTAGTCTCCAGATTTGTGAGGTTCAAGGAATTCGCCTCCACGCCGGTTATCCCCAACTCAAAATTTGGATGGCATTTTTGGAACTGCAGACTTGTCTCAAGACCCTCACCTTGCGGTTGGGTCAATTGCCAGCGCCCTTCTTGGAACAACTTTGCAGGGGGAATGAGTCAACACTGGAGCATCTCTTTTTATACAAGTTGAATGAAATGATGGACATGGACGAAGAGGAAGAGCTTGTGTATTTGGGGCTGCGACGCCTCGCCGTCTTGGACTGCGCATCATTTTCTCAAGCAAAACGACTGGTGACGCTATACGCCCTGGGCAGTGACTTGGTGATTAATGCAAAGAAGCTACCTGGATCATCCCTCTCCACCTTATTCCTAACGGGGGCAATCCCCTCACCAGATGCCGAGCACATATTGTTGTACCATCCTCAACTCCAGTTTATCAGCTTGAGGAACGCATGCATGGGAAAAGAAGGATGCGGAGTGGGACTGGATCTACTCAACAAAGTGATCCAGTCGAGGAAAGTGAACAGAGTTATTTTGAATGGGGCCAGCTTGTCCCAAGCTTATCCCACACAAGGCTTGCCCAATGGAGACCCCGAAAATCCAGAAAGGTTACGACAGTTTGACAACTGGGATCCGGATGAAGTCTACTTGGACTGGCAGTTGAACACTGACAACTACTACATTGATAAGGCATATTGAGCTACCTACTTTAATACTCAGACAAATTACTTTTTTTCTAGTTTGTCCAACATTTAAACGGGGAAACCGAATTTCATGCAAATTGTATTGACTATATTTCTGGGAATATTTTTAAGAAGTGTTATAATAATAAAAGGACAAACTATTTTGATATCATTATTTCTGTGCAAGGTATCTTCCCAAAAAATTAATCTTGCTTATCATCCGAACCATTTTCTCGTCCACTTACCACGCGCATCCATCGTCCACATATAAGTTACACGTTGGGGCTAACGTGCATCTCTGCTTTTGTTGTTGAGGATGATGCAACAAGACAGGTGGAGGTGATCCCTCACCCCCTCCATTTTTATTCCCTATCATCATTGCTTTACAACAGGTGATAAGGAGTCATCAACTTGGCAGTTATTGCTGTCGTGTTGATGTCTTAATCATCACATGTGCACCATAGCACACCATAGACAATAGGCACCCTCATCAAACCACTAAATGCAATTAGTCAAAAAATGAAAAATAAGCTTTAAAGAGTAGTCCACATTCCACGTAACTGACTTTTTTTACTACGCAAAAGTAAGTACCTCGTCATTAAGTAAATAGTAATCAAATCAGTTGAAATTCACATCCCAGTATATAGATAAATTGTACAAAAAAAGTTGCATCAAACAAGCCAACAAAATATTATCCATTTTTGATGATATATCCCAAAGGCAACTCTTTTTATCTTTTTTTTCAACATATTTTATTTCCCAAGAATATCTGAATAATTTTTATGAATCCTTAAATTACTTTTTATGCTCTGCGGCAAATAGTGTAATGGCGATGATGATAAGAATATTATGATCATCATCCAATCAGCATCTCTTTTTATGAATCTTCTCCAACAACCCTGTCTACATCTCTTTTTTTGTCGCATTAATCAAATCACACAAATAAATAAAATTATTTTTATTTAAAAAAAAACAAAAAAGTGGCACAAGCGCAGGAGAAAAATGTTGAGCAATTTTTGAGCAATTACATAATGCGGCTTAATAGAGATGATGGGAGCATGGATCATGTTCAGATTTTTTTATGTCAGCACATATCCTACAAAATAAAAAAATTGATATGGATAATATTACTCATGACTCATGTTCAACTCTTTTTTCAAATACATTGGGAAATGAAAATTGACAAATAAATACACTATATACCTAGCTACATGCAATAATTATAATTGGACAAGTCGCAAAAGTTTAGTGAAATTGAATTGTTCAAATTATCATTATTTTTGTGTCGTGTCCTATACCCGTTGCGGCCTTTAATAGCCTTTCACAGACAATCATCATCATCACAATCAACTAATCATATAACATCGTGATAATTTCACTTTTTCTATTCAAAAAAACAAAATCATTATTCTTTTTCCCCCCAATTTGCAGTTTCTTGTCCAAAGTTCGAAATCAATAAAAATCCATTAGCAATTTCTCAAAATTGGGAAAAATTGTCAGTTTGCTTTGCAAAGTGATTGAAAAAAAGTGGGGCATTTGAAATGATGTGTTTGATTTTTGGACGAAAAACAACAAAGCAATCTTGTTTTATAATATGTAATAATGCAACGGGATCTGTTTTTCTTTCTTCATCCACACAAATATAATAATATTAACAATATATTATAGAGTAAAATAAATGGGGTAGTTGATAAGAAGCAACTTGATCCATATCATGATCAACATGAGCAGCAACAGCAGAGCACAAGGTACATTTTTCGAGTGTCCACATTTCAACTAAAAAGCAAGTTTATACAATTTTTTTAATGCAAAAAGCGACGCAAATTCTTGAGGGCATAATAAATACAATACATACAAAGACAAATGTGTATTATCACATGAACATATTATTATTACACAAGTTTTTCAAAATTGTTTTTCTTTTCGATTGAAATTGAGTGAATAGGTTACATGTATTTTTGTAAAAGAGATTGATATAAAATTCATGAGTGTGTGTAATAGCTGGGATGAATGTCAAGTCAAATGGATCAATTGTGTGTATTGAGGTGCATGTGAATAATAAAATGGATCTAGGTATCGCTTCAAATTTCAAAATCATCAAATTATTTTTTAATGGACGCTGTCCTTTTGAGTAAAATTGCAGTTTGCAGTTTGATGGGATCAAGGTAGGTACGTATAATTGATGGACAAAGGTGGTTAAAGTTCATTGGTTAAATTGTGTTGGAAAAAGTTTAATGAGAATTTGGTGAAGATGGATAGGTAATCAAAAGTACTCATGAAATTCACGATGATGATGATGATGACGCAATAGTTCTAAATTATAACTTATAATAGTGCTTTATACAAATAATATTATGTCAATTGATGATCGGATGATAGCACTAAAGTTTTTGGTAAATAATATGATGGGCCCTTGGGCTCAAATTGTTTTTGAAGTGTGGCCAGTCTCGGATAAAAATTGGATGGACAGTTGAAAGTAAAAATGCGTATTGATTTTGTTATGCAATAAATGTGTAAAGAATAAATGATGCGCGGTGGAATAGCTCTTTGTCATGCATTCAGCATTAACAAAAGTTAATATCGCATCCTGCCTCTATTTCTATCAACTTTGTGAAGAAGAACGGTTCTCATTCAACTTGCGGTTCATTTGATCTGCCGTGACATTTGTGGTGTCACCAACCAATAATAGATAGCATTAAGCCAGCCACATATCACTGGCGTTTCAATGTCACACATGACGCCATCAATATGAAACATGATCAAAAGAGTTTAGTAGTAATGATGACACATTATTATGGTGCTCTGGCGAAGGGGAAAAAGGCACTTACAAAAAATAGGTATGTAGAGGATCCGTGGACACCCATCAAATTCTTTTTCTTTTTTGAATGATGATCATGATGGCTACATATTTGTGGTTATTTTGATGATGAGAACATAAATGTCGCTTTGTGAGAGGATGTCAGAGAGCCTATACTTTTTTATCTTTAGTAATGATTATCATTGTCAATGATGATGGTAAGACCATTAAAGTCATCCTTCCTTCTCTCCGTCTTCAGGGTCGTCAATTCTCAAAACATACAAAAATTTAAAGAAATCAAGTAGTTATGCATTTCTCAACCAATCTATTATATTGCAATTATTACTATTATACTTTTGTTTCCAAATATTTCTGGATGGGATGATTACAAGTTGAGATTGGTTGAGTGTCAAGGAGGAAAGGTGTTTTCGTGATTGCCTGTTACCTGTGCACCCTGTACCACCAGCCAATCATACCAGAGATC
>JAITYZ010002555.1:0-41107 GCA_027744595.1 Paronellides praefectus
TCAGTCACTTCATAGTATGAATTTCATACCCTTAACTGACAATTTCATCATTAATGAAAGACGTAACATCACGTTTCACGTAATAACATGGTTACAGTTAATCATTACATTATCACTACTAACTTGCGTCATACAATGAAATATGTGAAGAACGTCATAAAACGACACCACTGCACTGCAACGGACATTGTCTGCCTGTTTTCATTTTATGTATATATTCTTACCACAATATTCAGTGACATACTGACTACACCGCACAAGCAGCAGTATTGACCTTGAGTCATTCCATCCGAATGTTCCGATTTTATCCAATTTCATGTTCCCCTTTCACCAAGCTTTTCCGTCCCACTACAAGACTTCATTGAAAACCTGCTGCACTCTTCTTGAATTCATAAATATGCATCATTTGACACTATAAACCTGAAATCACCAGGATTATGATGTTCACGATTACCAGTCATGTGGTTTTAACTATGTGATTTTCAAATGCAGAAAGATTATATTATGTCATGTTCTAAAATTCTTGGATTGGCGTTGCAGTAAATGTCTCAACAAAAAACGTGTCAATGGCAGCAAAAATGTTATTTTTCAACCGTTACCCCCAGGGGATTTAACCCCCCGGGGTGCAAAGGATAATTGTTTGAATTCTTTTCCTAAAGCTTGTGTGTTACAATGTTTGAATAAAATCGGTTGAATGGTATCAGTAGTAATTACACGTATCAGGTTTTGTCACTTTTTTTTACTGATGGAGTGCGCTAATTTTTTACATCTGCCTCAAATGAGTTTTAAAACAATACTAATCAAATCCATAAAGGGCTACCAACTTATTATGCATGAAAAGGAGATTATGGCATCTTCATAGTCATTTTAATTTGTTGGTTGTCAGTACATGTACACAGGGTATTATGAAACGTTTCGTATATTTGTGAGAGCAGGTGCAGCACACATCATGTTTACAATTATAACACTTAAAAATCGTCATACCAAATAGCATCACAAAATCTGTATCAGCATTAGCAAACCACCCAGAATACCCAGAAAATTTTCAATATTGTATTAGGTACGTTAACTTCCTTGTGGAGTGCGTACAATGTTCTACATTTGTAGCATTTAAGTCCATGATATTCTAGTACGAGTACGATAAGAGAGAGAAAATAAAGTTTCCTTTTGCATCAAATCAGAGTGAGTCATGAAACGTTGGTCGCATGCATCTTGAACTTGGTAATAATCTATAATGAAAAAATAAACTTGTTAATATTACATTTTGGTAATATTGATCTACAAACAATCAACAATGTGCATAAAAAGCATACAATAGTTTGGTGTTGCATTCAAACTGGCTTTCATAGAAACCTGTGGAATACAAGGATATTGGTTCTCTCCACACTTCAACCTCAAAGGCATTCATTATGAACTTATGAACACATGAAAATACAAGTCTGTTCAACGTGATCGTAATATCATCAATATGAGCAGATGCTGAAACTACTGAAACAGTAAACATGACAATAACGTGAGAGCTTCGAAAAAAAAAATGTTTCCTCAACATCTTTGTCGCCTGACTGTGATCATGTAAGCTGGTATTATATATTTTTACTGAAGCAAATTATTAAATATCTGAAGATCTTCTCCTGCGACATTCTACGTATTTGTGTCATGAGTCATATTATTACCAGTAATGAAGTTATAGAGAGAGAGGGGGAGAGTGCGTAGATGAAAAGCAACAACGAAAAGCTAAAGTTCACGACAACTTGTCGTCGACAAGGCAAAAAAGTGATTATTTTTTACGACTTTAAAAAATGCGATCAACAAACAGAAAAGCGAAAGATTTTCCGTGAAAAGTTTCATTGTAATATTTTTTAAACGTTTTTGTACCTAAAATTAAACAACAACTTGTTACGCATAAGGCAGCAATGGTCAGCTTGAGCGTTTTTGATTTATGGGGGTGTATGACACAGACACACATAATATGTCCTTTACACAAACGAACTTTAGTAGTAGATGCTTAGATTAACAATATTCTGTTTGACATTTATGGGGGGAAAAATTATTTACTTATGCTATGGTGCCATAGTAAGAGAAATTAAGAGGACTCAATTCTTTACTACGAAACCATATTTCTTTTGCATCAAAGTTAAAATGGAGGATTGTGGAATAAAAATAAAATTGAATATGATCCGTTTAATTTTTGTGCATAGTGCAGAATTTTGTTAAATCTGTAATAGGAATGAGAAATGTTTGTTGTCTAAATTAAAAGTTAAAATGCTCACATTAAAAAAAATTGTGTATTGATTTCTATAAAACCACCATTTTGAAAACCCATTCTGTGATTCCATTACATGGGATGCTGGACTTTATGTTATGAGTAGTAACTACAAACATAATGTTAAAAGTCAATCTAAAATGTAATATAAACTTAAACAAATTGGTAAATGTAATATTAAAATATATGAATTTTGTTTTGGGAACTTTCGATGTGTTAATTGTTCTCACTTTTATTAATGGTTGTAAAAACTTTTAAAAAAATGATTTTTAACCCGTAAACCTAGGGAAGATAACTTACGGAGGATAAAAACGGTATGGGTTGGGGTTGTAGGTCAGAAGGTCAGATACTGTAATGTAGTTTAATGGTTGCGTGAACCGTGAACTTGCTTTTTTCTGTGGCATTTTAACGGAGTAAATTTGAACAGAGTAATTTGGCGTTGATGCGTTGTATATACTTACCATTTTTGTAGATTAATTGAATGAGCATGGCTCTATTTGATGATCAACAAAAGATTAAGTGAATTAGATGAGACGTTGATACATAACTTGCTGGATTCAACTTCACTTCAAGTAGCGTATATACCTATGTATATGAAGTATTTGTTCGTCAAGCGTGCCACTTGAAACCTTTTGATGACGTGTGCTTTTACCAAAGCGGCTACATTCCAAACAGACAGAGAAGCAGTGTATTAATTTCTTTGAAAGCATTTTATTACGGGATGTTATTTAAGCTTATTTCGGTGTGTTTCGCAGCCTGTCTGTCGGTCAGCACTCAAAGGTGGCCATTTTCTGGTAATATGGCTATTATGGGTTCCGTCTCTAAACTGCATGTTAAAATCAAATAAGTAATCAAAATACATAACATACGTAGGTCATATCAAAAAATCACTTACTACATCCACTGTAATCGTGACACAAGGTCACGAAATGACTTTTGATACGACCTACGTACATTGTACATTTAGACTTTTCCGCATTCATTAATATTTCTTGCGATGTTTCGCTACATGATTACTTTGCGTACAGATGAGTCGTTAAAAGTTTTCTTGCAATAAAGAAAAAGTGCTAGAGAAAGTTGTGCGTGATTTTGTTTGACTGAAGGACAAGAAATGATTTGAACATTGCGGGAGTTAAGTTTCATGACTCAACTTGGAATATTACTTACAAAGCATTTAATGTACGGATGATTCCAGAAGTCTAAAGAAGTTTCCATAAATTGTACTACTTGAGTATCCCTACTTTACCTAAATTGACTAACCCGAACATCATTCTTGTCGTTACTATCACTTCCTAAATAAATGATAAAACATAATTCGTTCAATCAGATATATCCTATATGACTCTATACAATATTACAAAAGTTTCTAAAAAGTCTTTAAAGTCAAATCAGATTCCTCAGTACCAACCTGCGTTCTATTCTATACTGCATGAACATTTAGGAATTAATATTTTTAGATTTAATTAGTGCAATTACAAGTAGAGTCGACAAAATATAAGTAGTAGTGAAAGTTTTCAACGAGTAGAAAGGTTTTTGTCTTGATTTCTGCTTAGATATCTTTAGATTGTTTAAGGGGTTTTGTAAGAATTTAATTCAAAAGAGTTAGTAATTTAGTTCAGGTCAAAAGAAGACAACTTTGTAGGTTTGGTTTCCGGGCTTATTTTGGGAAAGTTTTAGACTTTGCGTTACATGCATGAAAAATAAAAATAAACAGAAACACACTTTCTAATTTTGACGGATTACCACAACAAACTTGAAGAAGAAATTCCTACCTGCGTGCGTACAGAGAGTTTATTTTTGGGAACTTTATTGAACGTTATTAAAAATGAGACTTTCTTCAAGACAGAGTTTAGCGCAATACTAAGTTACAATGTATTACAGTGTACAGTGTGTGTCTATACATGTACCTACGCAGAAATGTGTACATCGTACATATCTAGTAGGTAATCGACAGTTGATAAAGTGAAATGTTATTAAAGCGAGAAAAGTTTATACTTATTGCATAACTCATATTTTTATACTTAGGTAAATATTGTGACACGAATCATTTCTTGTGACCCATCCCAGCGTGCGTAATTACACTAGTACACATTTTTCACAAGTTTAAACATTACGTTTTTTGTTATTGCATCGTTAAAACATTTAGTAATTATTCATTTAGGCGTTCCAAGAATTTTAAAAGTTGAACAACTTTCATTCTTTTTGCATTTCTAATGATGGCTATATAAATATAGGACGAGTAGTATTTGTTTGACTTCTGTAAATTGAAAAAGTTTTGTTTTCCATTCGGCAACTACCAAAAGCAGTATAATTAAATAAATAAAGAAATTTTTCAAAGGTTAAATTAAATGCGATCTGATATTAGTGAGATGAAAGGTAAACGGTAAACAGTTTGAATAGTGGTTTAACAAAAACCGACAATTTTTCATACAATTCACCATTTAATCGTGACATTTTTGCTCGAATTGCATTTTCAAGCTTTCCATGTTTAACAGAGCTATAACCACTTATCAATTCCAGGGTGCATGCTTTATTTTACGATACAAGTAACTATCTACGCCTGAATTTCTTTTGTACGGACGTGGAAAATCTTTTGGATACCGGGAGCCGGGATCCCGACTTTTTAACGTCCCCAGAACCCAAAAAGTCGGGTTTTTAGGGACGGATCACGGAAAAAGTCAGGTTTTCGAATTTCAAATTTTTTCAATATTTTATAAACAAATTTTCTTATTTTTGTTCTATTTCAAACAAATATTCTGATGTTTTTTGTCTGATGTTTCGTAAAATTTAATTTCAAAACGGGTTTACACTTCATAGTATGAAGTTCATACATGTGCAATGCACTTTTAATTTAATTACTCATAGCCAATATATAATGCCCAACACTTCATAGGAGCCATATACACGTAGTACGATCACGCGACATAAAATTAAGATGAAGTAAAGAATAATTAATGTTACCACATATACAGTTTCGGTTGTTTCATTCAAACAGTTAAACTCTCGTGGTTTACTGCTTCATGGATTTGAGGGGCGCCAAAAGTTATTTTCAAGGATTCTAAGGCTCGAGTTATTACCGATATATTTATAGCGAGCTATATTTCATTATATTATAGATCCATGCGATATTCAATTATTAACTACCGAAAGCATTTCATGCTTGATAGGTAGTTAATCGATCACGATGTTTGTCTGTCCGTCGGTCTGTGGACACGATAACTCTGTAAGCCGTAGACCGATTTGGCTCAAATTTGGCATGTATGGTGCTTTGGTCATGGGGAAGGTCCCTTTCGATTTTCAGGAAAAATTAAAAATTTTGAAAAAAATTTCAAAAACGATTTTTTGTTTCGTTTTAGCAGTTCTGCTTTCGGTAGTTACTTATTCCCGGTTTAAACAGGTTTATTTATATTATTCCTAGAATGACCTTTGGGGGTTTAAAATGACGACCTTTTTTCGCGCGTTCCCCCAAGAAATTTCCTCGTTTCTTTTTTTTCGTTTGCGCGTCAAAAAATTTGTATTTTTTTTGCTCATTAAAAAAGTCGGGTTTTTTGGCCAAAATGTAAAAAGTCGGGTTTTTCAGATTTTAAGAAATTTCACTCTCCCGGTGATTTTAAAAGATTTTCCACGTCCGCTTTTGTATATTAATTTTTCAGTTCAAGTGATAGCAGAATCAATTAGTATTTTGAAACATATTTTTTTTTTGAAAAACAGTACTGCAGTTAACGAGTGCATGAATATTATTGCCAACTTGTATTGACGCGGGAGAGAGAATTGGATAGATATGGGGGATTGGGAAAATGGACGTAACTGACCAAAAAGTGTAGCTGCAAGTGCACTATACGGAATCCGTATTACGGATACGGATACATGCAAATACTAAGGATGTACCTATAAACTATTTCCTTTAAAATCAGCGTAGAGTTACCATAGGGGGAAAGTGAGATACAAAAGATCCATGAAAATTATATACAAGTCATTACTCGTAATTATATGGCTATTCTCGATATTTCGCCCAATGACTTGTTTTTCAGAT
Organism: Paronellides praefectus; assembly: GCA_027744595.1. NCBI lineage: Eukaryota > Metazoa > Arthropoda > Collembola > Entomobryomorpha > Paronellidae > Paronellides > Paronellides praefectus. The sequence goes on from JAITYZ010002555.1 coordinate 6,297, forward strand.
TTAAATATTTTTATGCCAAGAGGATTAATTTATAAAATAAACACAAATTGTATATTTGTAAGTCTGTAACCCAGAATTGTTTACGTTAAAAATTCTTTGAATCACATTAGCAAACGGAAACACGTGCAATTTTCGGACAAGTTTCCTCTTTAAAGTCTATGCCTTGAAACGAAATTCACTTTGATCCGAAAAAGGATGGCATGTTTTCTTTGATCAAAAACCAAGAGATGTAGTGGAACATAAGAGGATAATAGAGATAGAGATATATAACTATACAAAAACAAAATGCGAGCCTTATTAAAGCATGGGCTATATGCTACATATCTAAGTTTCTGTTTGCTTAAAACGATCGCATGCTATCATTATTTTGAGCTACCACATTTTCTGACACATTGAACTACAAAAGATAATGATCCCCCTTCACATAAACCTCAACGTGAACTTAAAATTTAGAAGGCAGCAAGAAAAAAGGAGAAATAACAAGTCCCAAATTATCGCTTATATTCGCTTGTGCGACTCTGCTTTTTTTTTGCTTTCAATAAACGTCCTCTAGTTAAATACCCGGGAGCGCTAATGGATGCGTGCCATTTGCACTCCTGTCATATCCAAAAGAAAATTTGGAAGGAATAGTTGACAAAGGGCTATAGAGCCATCATATTATTTACTGTGTTGATAATAATTTACTCCCCTTCTTAAAATCTTGGTGGAAGTGACACGTAATCTAAATCTACGTTACACAAATTGCAACGACTTCATGTTCTACGAAAGTGATATTTTTTACCCTTTTGATTATCTCTGATGCAGGATGTATGAAATTGAATTTCATCATCATCAACATACCCTTTGACAAATAACTTACACCCTGGTGAGAAAAAAGAAACCACAATGACAAAACTTGTTGATAAAAATGAAAGAATAATATTGCAAAGAAAAAAATCATGTTGCCATAGTGGTATTATTGCTGTGTTTCGTAGTTTATTCTCTACAGTATTCTAAATGAAAAAGAAATGAATCCGTGCCAAATACGTTTGACATTGACACTTCTTTGATGACGTTTTCTTAGAGCTGGTGGTCGGCTGTGGCCGCGGCCATTACTCTTTCCAATTTAGTTGAATAATTTTTGCACATACAGAGAAGAGACAAGACATGTACTTAAAAGCTGCTGGAATTTTGTGACACTCAACAGGACTGCTATATGGAAACGACACGACAGCTGCTGTGTATAGTTATTTACTCGACTACTACTTTCTCTCTTAACAATTGGCTCAAGTGGGAAGCAACATGCTCTCTGCTCAAGGACTTGGAATGGAACAGTTTTTATCCCCATAAAACTGACTTGCTCTTTGCTATGCTGTCCTTTTCGTGTGAATTTTCTTGGATTTTTTTTAAATCCTGCTTGCGTGTTTGTAGGTAGTAGGTATGTAGGTGCATTACACCTACCTAGTATATTATATTTGTACCTTATTTCTTTATGTCTCACTTACTGCATTGAACCGCACGTCACACAAAACAGAAGACACAAGCTTGAGTGAACTTAATAGCTTAATATTAGAATTGACTATTGACAGTTGTAAAATTGCGTGCGACATGAATGTGCATTTTTGCATATCATCAAAAGACAATGGCTGGGCAAACATTATACTTTTTTGCTTCGAGGTGAGACAACGGTGGTGTGTCCCAAACACCTATGCGCGCATAGTATGCGCCACATACATAAGATTGTTGTTAGTATGTAACCGCTTCAGGATATTGGAGAGAAGTTAGTGATCCTATGAGTATACGAATAAACGATCTACTTTCTTCTCAGAAATTCAAAAACGCTGTTTTTTATGTTGGCTTATAAAACATTATGTGTTGATTGATATTGAGAGTTTTGAGAGTGGTACTTGTACGTATTCGTAAAACTTGAGTGGTGTGATGATGACGACGATGATGATCATATTGCCTGAGTTGCCGTAACAAGACAATGTCAAGTAATCCATGATATTTACTTTTCAGTGTGGGTTTATTTCGCATTTTGAAAACTGATATATGCTCTTAGAGGAAAGAGCGGGTGCATTATTGCAGAATAATATTGCATTATATCATGCGTTGAGGAGAGCAAGATGATAGGAGTGCTGATATTGAGATTTTTGTGCAAGTAAATTATCTGCCTAGATGATAGATGAAATGTGTTCTTCGTTCGTCGGAAGTTTATGAAAAACGTGATACAAGTAAATACGTACAAATAATATTTGTACAGGGTCTGCATCTGCATAGATGATATATGATGATGACGTAAAGATTTACCCTTATACAACATATTATGCAAATGTCCGTCTTTAAAAGCTCTCGATCCTTACTGACGATGCTGAGCAGTTATGTAGCAATATTTCGGGAAAAGTAAATGAAGCACTTTGTGAAGATCGTCTTACATGATAGCTTGGAAATACGTACGCATTCATTTATTCGTACACCGTTTACTCGTAAATTAAGCATCCAAAGTGAAGAATACGCAAAGCACAACCTTGTAAGCGTATAGTAGTAGTAGGGCTGTACTTCTTTCGAGTTCCTTCCCTCCCGCATGAACTTGCCGATTTCGTGTAACATCTTAGTTTTTTCATTGCCATTTCTGCTAGAGTTTGCATGTAAATGCCAAGAAAAATTGTGTTTGTTTTGTGCGGCGCTCAACAATCGAGTTTACAATTTGTACACGAGCTACGAGAAAACAAATACGCTTTTTCCGTTGTTCGTGTTTTAACCTAATAACTAAGGTACATATATGTAAACGGGTAAGAAATGATGAAGGTAACATAGAATGGAACTAATGTATTTACTTACAAGTAGGAAAAATGTCGTATTCCTGAAAACATGTGAGCCTGATTTTTTATCTAATAATTTTAAAGTATATATTATCATAAAGTCGACATCAACACGAAATTCAAAGCCTACGCAACAAATCAAACGGGGGAAAATAAAAATAGTGAAGAATCAACGCATAAAGTTGTGAAGTAGACAGATAAACATAAACACTGGAAATCAAAATTTTCACTTTTATGAAATCGCGCTTTTAAATTAAATTATACTATTATGATGAAATAAAATCTGAAACAATAGATGGTTTTTTAGATACTTAGAATTGTGCTGTTCTGATTGATTAATTATTTAAATGACATTTATGTTTTTTGGCAACCAATTTAATTATAAAAAATACAAATGGCAGCAATGAAGGACTTGTATAAATTTGTGTTTGATAAAGATCATTAACTTTGACGCGACGTGACGTCTAAAAATATGCACATTCTCGACGCTAAAATTATAAAATTTTCTATATAACATACGAGAATTGTGCAACCACCTGTATTGACAAACTGAGCAGGATAGATTTTTCACCATGGGGATTTAAGATTGTAATAAAATACGAATATAATAGCTCAAACACGACTTGAAGTAGAGAAAGCACAAAATAATTAAATGTTTTAGTAAGTATGAATTGCAATTGCATTAGGTAAATTACATAAAAATAGACATATCATTATGGTCAACTGCCCCATAACGCTTGATTTCCCGATGTACAAGAGACAAGTATGGATAGGTTAGTAAATTATTCACTTTTTATATAATATTTCATAGAATTTATCGCAGTGTATTGACAGTAGTATTTTTGTTTTCCGTCAAAAAAAACCTTTGTCCTTGGTTCCATAATTGTTCTATTCATCGTCAATCGGCCATCACATCTCCAGATGAAACGATTACAAGGTCTAGTGATGCAGCAAAGGTTGAAAATAAAGAAAATGGAGATGTAAACTTCAAAGTGGTTTACAAATGAGGAATTCATTCCTTTCCATATTTTTATTACTTATTTTTCCATGGTTGACCTAACCACAAATAAACATTTTGCCTTTGAGTCAATACCTTCGTGGACCATTTATCTATACGCATTACAGTGTTTTGGTGCTGGTTGATAGATCACAAGACATGAATACAAAATATTTATATAAATTATTTACCGTAAAAATAGAGTAACATCTTTTGATGCTGTTTATTGTGCTGTATGATTACAAGAACGTACATACGTATATAGTCATGTCATAACTCATAACGATGTTCCATATTGCTCATGTATCGCAGCTGGTAAAGAAATACAATTTTTATTCATTTCGTTTCCAAGCGTACCAAGTTTCCAAGTTTCATATGCGTACCTACCTAAACTTGCGATCTTTTTCATGTTTCAACCTTTCAACCCGATCGTTGTTACAGACTCTCTTTGTTTTGTTTCTTTGTGTTTACTATGTTCAATGATAAAGGAATTGATGTTCAAAAATTGGTTTCGTTAAAGTGTTTCAATTTTCATGATTGAATTGCAATTAAAGTAAAGGCAGAGAAATATGACGCTTTATATGACTGTCGTTCATACATACACCATATACGTATGTATGTATATATGTCGGACGTACTATATTTATTAGGTATACATTTACTGTGCAATATTCAACGATGGCGATAGTGATGTTTTAACTTTTATTCGCAATACTGATTTAAAAAAACATGAGATGTAAATACTTGTAATATTAAAAGCATATTTAGTAGCATTATTTGAACAAAAATCGAATAATATATGCATAAGTACATTGTCAAATTTGATTTGGTTGTTAATTTACTTCATTTTACTACTTTGGTATGTAGGTACGTACTACGTATGTTTGTTGTCACTTTTCAACTTGTCTTATTAATGTTTTCCTGAAAATACCAACTCATTAATCTTTTAGCGAGTCAAAAGGAGAAAAACTTGCGATATGGGAGCGATAAAATAAATCTGATATATACTTGGAAATTCCAAGTTGGAATGTGTAGCTCTTTGTAACAACACATTATTATTATGTCACTCACAGTAGCAACCACACACATTGTCACTTGTCATTTTAATTCAATAAAGTAATTGCCCATTAGTATAAACGAAGTAGCAATAGACGATATGTATCTCTCTTTAGGTACCATGAACATTATACATTATTATGAATATGAATGTTTGTAAGTGTATGCGTGGGACGTTGGCACTCAGGAAAAGGAGGCAAAGAATGTAGGTATGTATGAGGCATGTGTCAATGATTAACCAGTTGAATGAAAGTGCTAATAGAAATTACAAACAATGACTCTTTCACACAGAAAATGAGTGCTATATCCTTTATGTTTGTGATGGTAAATAATAAAGGAGCTATGAAGTGCAATAAAAAAAGTAAAAAGTAAAAATGTTCGTTTGCCTAACGAACAAATTAATTCTTTGTTATTTTCTGTATCTGTCTTTGAACTGTGTAGACGATGATGATGGAGGCGAAGTCATGTTTGTGAACTTGTTAACTTGACTGGAAGCTGAAATGTATTACCTAGTATACCTACAGAAAGAGTTGTTAGTATGTCTATTTAGTTGTGATGTTTTATTATGAAATACGGTGATGATGATGAGGCGGCACACACAACCTCACTAATAGTCATCATTCAGGTTGAAGGGCTTAAGAGCAAAATAAAATGCTATTTATCACCTTTGTAAAAATCTTTTTTATTACCTGGACAAGAATACTCATCCATCCACGACACGACTGCAGCTTGTAAACTGCAAACGCACAGTTTACTATATAGCGTGATGTGAGTTAATCGCGTGTGTGAAAAAATCAAATGGTCGGTCACTAGCTATATACGACGCCATATCTTATACACACACATATTATTATATACAAACAAACGCGGCTTTGTTCCTTCCAGTGACGACTATATATAATATGCACTTGTTTATGGATCTGTCAGTTTTATGTACGCTTTTGAACATAAAACAAGCACGATATTATCCTTTTGATGATGATTAATGATACCAGTAGCTTCTTTATCTTGTAACCTCGGAACTTCCTAAAAAAATTGTTAATTGGTTAAAAGGTTTCTCTGTGCGCAGACAAGAAAGGGTTAATCACGTAAATCTTCAATTATTTTACCATTTCCATTTGTTATTTGGGATTTTCTTGTTATTTACGCAAGATTATTATTATTATTATGCTTCTCTCTCAAGTTTATGTCAGCTAGTCTGTATGTGTGCGTAGCGCAAAATACAGTCAACAGTTAGGAGACTGGCTAAGAAGGAATTACACAAAAGGAACTTCTCCATTCATTCCTTCATCCATTCATTAAGCATTTAATGAATTCCAATTATATAAAATATTTTGGCTGAACGGCTGCTTTGAAGCTGGCGGAGATGGACGAGACAAGTTTAATTTTTTGTCGATATATCACACCAAGTGCATGATTTTGTAATATAGGTAATCCGCAAAAACATTCTTCGAACCGAAAAAAATAGGATCCCCAGGGAATCAAAATGAATCACAATTTGCTCCCTTGAAGTTTGAACTCAGATTGGAGACCACTTAATACTTGTATGTATACGTTGGAGGCTGTGAAGTTGTTGTTGCGTGATGGCGTTCGTAAAATGTACCAAAAATTCAATGTTTGTTATGGTCATATTTTATTTTAACAGTGCAAAAAACATATTTTTCAAGGTTGCCACAAATGTGTACACAAACAACAAAAACGTACACTAAAGATAAGGTGGTATGAGATGGACCATGAAATGAAATGAATGATACTGGAGTGGAATGTTTGAAGTATGAAATAAAACAGTGCTTATTGCGTTCATGTAGTGTGTGGTGATGGAACCGTGATGATGATTTTTCTAAATAAATAAAACAAGCCAAGGAGATTTTGAAGTGAAGAGTTTTGAAAAGTTTTTATATATTATTTATAAAAGGTTATACGTGTAGTGTAGGCATAAAGTTATTCGCGTATTGGGAATGAAGTGAAAATAATGAGACTGGTGAACTGAACCGTTTTATTTTTCTTATTTCAGTTTTTTTTCTTGTGCCACGCCGACTTTTATAAAACTCAACTCTGCGCAAAGAAAATAGGAAGAAAATGAGAGAAAAACCGCCGGCAATATAATTTTTTGGCTTGACTTTTTAAAGATTCCACTTGGATGTTATGAGTTTGCTGTCAGCAGCTCGGCAAGAAGGTAAAGGAAAGAGAAGCGTATACATCACAGCACACACACCAGTTACCTATTTAAAGGTGAAATGTTACAGTAAACTACAAAACGAATATATTATGTTGTTGTGTTATTCGTGCTTCTATACAACGACATAACTGTGTCATCATCAGACGAATCGCAAGGAATTTTCACAAAGATATTTCGTGAAGGGTAACCGATAATAATATTGGATATTTCGTACATATGTATGTATGTTGATGGAATGGAAGAAAAAAAATCATTTTTAAAGTTAACAAAAATCAAGGCCGTTCCTTTTGAATTTGTGAATTCTTCATGAATCATTCAAAGAAAAAATTCGGGGAAAAAGTTGTATGTAGTTACCCATGTACACCGGAAAACTGTTAAAGTCGACTCTGCGTACTTTTGTATTGACATCCACATTTACATATTACATTAGGTCTTCGTAAGTGAATTGACGTAAATACTGTATGTATATAACTCTGATGGTTGGTTGATGTGAATGTGATTATCATGTTCATGAGTCATGAGTCATGACAAGGGGAATAAATGCAAAAAGTAATGTGCTGTTTTGATGATACGGCACAACATAATCTATAGCTACACTAGATTCCGTTTTAATAGTTAATGTCGAGGTTCTAAGGAGTTGGAGTTAGGGTTTTACTTTATTCTTGCATGTTAGTATCCTGAATCCTGTAATATTTGATACACTTACATTAGAAAAGAAATCCTTTGGGTATGAGTTACGAGTAAATACTTGTGGGACGGTTGTGGAAGGCCCCAAAGTTAGTCATCCCGACACAATAATCAAAAATGACAAAAACGTCTGATTTGTGGGTTCCGGTTATGCTCAAAATGTGAAGTGTACATGTTTTAGAAGCTTGAGAAAAAAGTTTACTCTGTCTAAATATTATACAAATAGTTGCTATGTAATGCATAAGTAAAGGCGGACTTGCACAGTATCAGCATTAAGTAAAAACCATTAGCAATTTGGAAGATATATTTTTTCTTTATGGATGACGAATACTAGTGTAATTACTAGACTAGTAATACTAGTGTATTAGTGTAATAATTAGCGATATTGATTGTCAAAGTAATTGATAATAAAGTGATTTGTGATGAATGACGATAAAACTGTAAAGGAATGAATGGCATGAAATTCCATGTTGTATGCCAATTTAAATTAGTTAGACTTAAATAAACCATATTAACCTGTCAGGAAGATCCTCCTTTGGGAATCACAAATTGTGATCTTTGTTCTTACATGTTTATGTTACTCACTACGACGTTTCGAACATAATAGAATAAAAATTAATTTTCCCTTTCCAACCTCAATGTTATGACGTGTTGGCCTGGTTTTCGAACTCAACCAAGCTAAGATCCCGAGTGTACATTTAAAAAAAAGTAGAATTCAAAACTGATCTTGAGATATCGCACCATCAGCCAGACGGAACAACGTAAAATGATAAAGAGCCCCCAAGGCATTTAGTGGTTGTTTTAAAGAACTGAACATTCTTTTGAGGAAGTTTTATCCTAATTGTGATTCAATTGAATGAGCCCAAGTTTTGTGTTGGTCCATACTTTTTCTAAATAAATTTGGAACTTGAAACAAGTACTTAAATTAGTAATGACGTCTTGTCGAATCAATGATAAAAATAAATTCCTAAATCCAAGGTCAAAAAAATCCAGTAATGTTTTGGAATCATGTCACATCAATAAAGTTGAAATCCCTTTGTCAATCATAAAATCGTAAGTATCATCATAAAACAAAACAAAAACTTGCTACTTAAAGTTTTAATTTAGTCATCATTATACTAAAAAAAATATCACGATATAAGTCTGTAGCATGCATTCAAAATGGATAAAACTAAACGCAATCGAAACAATTTATAAATGTACGTGTGTACAAGGCGCAACCCGAAAGTGCATTTAGGTATTTATCTTGAGTGTGTAGTTTTAGTATATTTCTATTTCTACCTCTAAACCCATACATTCTTGATGATATGGTAGATGATGGAAGGAAATGATAAAAAACCCGAAATTCCAAGTATTTTGATAACTTTTTTTCTTTTTGGCAGTCAACTTTCTCGTGCTGCTGCGTAGCACTACTAGATGCAAGCAAAAACTAATTTAATTTAATTACGAACATACCGCCTTTATGCACAAAAGCAAGCGTCTGTCAATATGCGTTCACACAAGCTAAACCCACCAGGAAGCTCATAATTCATTAATAGGTACAGCATTATTATATTGTTCCTTACCACATTGTACATATATTACACAAAGATTAAAGAGATAGTCCACCCACACTTTCATACTTTATTTAATATTTTGTAATAATAATGCCAGCGTTTAAAGTCCCTGTTGTTATTAGCCGTTTTTAATCCAAATTTCCAATGTATGTATCATACATATGTACTTACATTTACTACATACTACACAAAGCATTTGTGTGTGTATGTATTTGTATACATGAATTTGAGTTCTAGTTCTAATAGCGCGTCGAATTAGACAAAAGTGTTTGAAATCATGGCTTTATCGTACTGGCTAAAAAGATTTTGTTAATAGGCAAAATAAATCTAAACACAAGTGTGCTATTGACGACGAATACACTCACATTCACTCAGCTTCCTGGAATAAGATCGTTAGCTGTGATGAAAATCATGTGCCAGAGCTTAAAACTGAAATATACTGAACCTTTTATAATGTCGGCTTTGCAAATTCATGGCTATATACTTTCTTTTTGTCGACTACTTATGGAGCAGTGTGTTGTGCGTGTAAGGTAGCTGATAATTTTATGAAAGTTTTACTTGTGGCTTTGCCATTCATCTCCCGAGTCTCATGCGTAATAATATGTACTAACTAACCCTTTACAAACCACAATTTGTTTTGTTGGGCTTTACAAAATGAAGTCGCATTGTTTTACATACAACAAATGACAATTGGGATACCCACCACTCGATACAAAAGCATGCAATTACTATTACAAACAGAACATTTCCATGCATACAAAAGGATCAGGATAATTAAAAGTATGACCCTCGGATAGCCCCATGCTGATACAATTAATGCTGAATAATTTGTATGTGGGAAAGTCACAATTTACCACAAAGGTTTGCTAAAATTGAAAAGACGATGTTTTATATGCAACTCTATCAACTGGCATCACTACCTGAGTATTTTTCAGAATTTTTATATGATTGTATTTTGTATTAATAATTTGTATTGATTGTCATAATGTTTCCTCGAGATGTAAGTCATATGATGCATCAAGACATATGATAATATTTTTATTTAAAACAACATTTGTTCCTTGAAAGAGGAAAAAGAAAGCATATTGTATCTGCCATTTGTCTGTATTTTTTTATTGGGCAAATTATAATGTTACCATTCTTAGTCATGTTAGTCTTGTGCAATATGTGGAAATTTACTTAACGTGTTCATTTGAACGGAAATGAGATTTTTCCTGGCATGATTATTGTATAAATATGTATTTCAGCTTGTCAAACTCCCATATTGCATAACATATTTACAAATACAGGCAATGGTTAAATACATAGGACAGAACCAAAATCTAATCATCTTTTCAATTTACAGAAAACAATAAGATTTTCCTAAGTGTGTGTAATGCTCAACTTTCGTATTGTATTTCATGTTGTTATCCACTTGTCGTGAAAGATGCTGCTCCCCAGGACACAAGACATTTTCCAGACTTTATTCCGCACGCTTCATTGCCATACGTTCAACGTTGTGACCAGCTTGCTTGCAAATTATCCACACATCTTTTATGACGACATCATATACCTCCCATCATCCCCAATTTGGCAGTTGTTAAAATAGGAAATCATCATCATCACCAAACAGAACTAAAAGAAAGGATTTTACTACATTTATTTGCTGTATTTACAAATTAAGCACTTCAAACATCCCATCCTAATATTCAATTATCTCAAATCATTGTGAGTCTTTCTAGTATCAAAGTAAGTGTAGAATTGAATTTTGAAACATTACATAAAAAATGGGCTTTTACAATAATAATATTCAATCCACCAACTTCTATTTCACTTTCTCCTCCTATTTTTAGACACGTGTACCATTTTGTTCAAAATTTATCGTTCTGACCACACCACAAACTAGCCAACTTTGCTGGCCTTTTCCCTGTACATTTTCCCTGAATCTTATTACCATTGCTACACGTCAGATTAGATATGATCACTGGAGAACATTTAAATAAAAAATGGGCTCAGTCTAAAAGGAAAATGTTGTTTTGTATTCAAGTAGTAAAATATCATTATTATAATGTGGTAAATGGCACTTTTTTATTTAAAGAAAGAGAAAAGTTATTTCAAATCCTAGAGACGTATGCATAGATATAAAATAGCATCGGTAGTAGTCCCTTAAGGTTCCTCTAAAAACATACAAGGGCAAGCGGTCTTATTCACAGACACACAAAACACTGCATGAACATTTTTTTATCGATATAATACACTTATCTTTCTTCAGCCTATTTTTACAATGAATAAACCACCGTTTTTACAATGCTTTTGCCAGTGGCTCGCTATGCCAAACTTTGTTTTACAAGTGCATAATGTTTAAATAGAATCCTAAATGCTTTACAAGCTAGAGCAACAGCACCACACACACACACAGCGTCTCTTTTGGTTCGTTCTCGGGCTGCCTTTCTCTCTGCTCCCTTTCTTTCCTCCACTCGAGTTACATTTCCCTACAACATGACATTGCATTATATCGCAGTTCTTTCCCATTTCCATGGTGGCTTAAAATCCATAAGACTTGGATTTTTTGGTTGTAGTCGTGGAGCGGAGTTGGCGGAAGTTGGTTCTTGAACACTTTGCCCTCAAACTTACACCTAGTTCTATAAGATAAACACACCCACATAAAATTCTATCTATCTAGATTCACTCTAATACTCTCATTTTCCACCGTTTACGTTTCACTTTACCCCAATAAATTTACCACTCCTTTCTCTCTCTCTCTCTCTCTCTCTCTCTTGTTTTTTGGCACATGATTTCTTCACTTGCGTAATAATATCATTTCGTTTTGTGTTCAGTATCTGTAACTGTGATTTGATTTCATATTGTTTGTTAAAGTGTAAGTGTGGAATTGAACACATATATTACCTATTTTTACTTCCCCCCACACAGTCATTTTTTTGGTTTTCCCATGATCCCGTCAAAAATGGCCCCGGTAGTTCCATGTTGGCCTCCAATTAACGTGTAAATTGAAAGAAATAAAGTGAAAATAAAACTTTATTTACTTTTACTAATTTCGTTGTGCTTTCCTTTCTGCATGTTTGTTATCTGTTGTTGTTAGATAGTAGTGGGTTCATGTAAATTGCTTTCTGGTGTGAATTTAAGTCAAGTTGGACTAACAACAGTCCACTACATAATGACCATTTATTATGTATATTATATAAAGCGAGTGTACTACCACTTCTGAACTCAGATTTCAACAAAATGACATGGGAGTGTAAGGTATTTTTAATGATACGATTAAAAGTAACCTTTTTTACATTCTTTGTTTGTTTCACGAAAGAAGCTTTTGAATAATTTACACGATTGCAAGTAAAAAAAAAGAAATAGAGAGAAAATGGTAACAATTTTAGATACATTTGTCTCTATATCTGTTCACGTTGTTATATTTGTGCACATTGCAAACTTATAAGTAGAAAAAGTAAAGATCTGTGAGGTGGTGCTCGTGTGGTGTGTGGTGTCAGAGGAAATCAAAACTGGAGGAAAGGTGACCTTAATCACCACCATCCTGGCCATCCGGGATTTCTCTCACGATATGTGAGTTTGGCAAAGTAGAAATGCGAGCTAACTAAGCTAAAGAACTTTGACTGCAAACACTCTGAGTTCTCAAAACTTAATCTTTTGATTTTAGTAATTCAACGGACACTCTGAATCACATTACTTTTATTTTTGATACATACGTGAACAGTATATTTCATTCCGTAAATCTCGGGAAATAATAATAATAATAATAAAACTAACCGTGTTATATATTCCAAACAAAAAGCAGAGAGCATCAGAATGATCGGTACCTAATTCATATATCTCGGTGCTGCAGTTTGTGAACAAGGAAGAAGGGGTTGTTGAATGATACAGCTCGAAAAAAATTTAAGCATAGAGTATATATGTACATATATGGTTAGTTAGTTGTTTACAAAATATCAGGGAAGTGGATATTTATAAAATTTAGAATCACAAACTTTGCATCAGTTTTCAACATGAAATAGTTCATTTTATGTGGCTTAGTGAAGGAGTATAACTGTGTACTATATGGTTAAGGTTTCCTGTTGGGACAATCTTAACGTAGCGCTAGATAAGCAAAACGTCACGTTTCAACAAAACCATTATCATCACGACGAGTAGTGTCGTACAGTACCTTGAGTCATCGTCTTCACATCACAACCATCAAACTGTAGTCAGTAAAGAGAGGAAGAAAGACATGATCCATATTATTTGGAGATTGGAGAAAGTACAAGAAATATCGCAAAACCTAATGTACCTAAATAATTAGACTGGTTGCCATAGACAGTCGCACTCTAGTAGAATTCCTTCATAATTTAGTGGAACACTGATTTGTACTGCAAGTGAGTACGTAAACGCAAAAGTTTGCAAATTTGTTACCAGTACCTTCTCATCAGAGGAGCGAACCACCTTGAACCAAGGTCATGATAATCTCTAACTGGCTGTGAGTATTAAAAATCAACCTGCAGCGCCAAGGAACATAAACGGTATGTAGAGAATATTTAACTTGCTTCAATTAATATAAAATCAATTCTGTCATCATTAATATGTATGTAGTATGTACTTAGAAATATCGTCAAGTTGTAAAATATATCCGGATTTTGCATTCTGTCATACTCATACAATGCATAAGTGCCAATTTGTTTTCAATGAGGAATAAGTACAAACAAGCTATTTTGGGATATTTCCCCATTGGCAATGGTTCTACGCGGATATCTGATCTGATGGATAATGGGTCTATATTTATTTTAAAAGGATTTTTACAAATCACAACTCTGTTTTGCAAAACAAAATAGCTAAATATAACAATAATATCCCTCGGAAGTGAACAGTTGTGCACATAAAAAGTTAATTCGTAGAAAACAATGTTTAATTCCATGCTTATAAATGTACTTACAGTTACCATTTTTGCATGTCAGGTTTATACATAGTTTAGTTTTAGCGTGAGTAGATTAATTTACCATTTACTTAATCTACTCTTATAAAAATGTGTTGACGTTGGCAGTTTCACTTAACGAGTAAACAACCCAGTTTTCATGTGGAATGAAATCCCATACTTCTTGTAAATATGTCATTGTAAATACCCACTTATTTCAACTTTCTGGTTAAGCGCTTAGTTCTTCCTTTCACAAACAAAAATCAAACACTCAACACAATAAAATACAATGAGAGTGGGAGGGGGTGAAAAAGTAGAAAATCCGGGGTAGGCAAGAAGGAAGAAAAAAGTAGGAGGCAAACCAACTAAATGTCTTTCAGAGCGAGAGGAAAAAGTTTTTAGTGTGATTTCCCTTAGCCTTACATCCTGTGGTACTTCCTCCTTTCAAAGACGTATGCATATTTTAGAATACAGATATATGTAAGTTCTACTGCACTAGAGAAATTACAAGCAGCAGGAAAAGCATTATCTTATAGGTTAGATATCCTCGTATCTCCACATATTTGTATGTATGGATATAATATATTTATATCTTTTCTCTCAAGCTCATAAGACTGCTTAAGAAATGGAAATGATGATCATGACGGTAGTGGCATTTCTTTCATTCACAAGGAAATAATTCATGCCAAAAAGCAGAAAGTTAAGTTAAGTATAATATTACTGGAAAATGTCAAAAGCAACATCAAAATTAGCTTAGCAACTGTTTTTGTGGTAAATTACCACTGGCAGTCTGGGAAAGGATTCACATCTGAATCCTTAAGCGTCAGATCTTAATCCCAGAAAGGATTCACATTTGAATCCTCAGGCGTCAGATCTGAATCCCAGAAAGGATTTACATCTGAATCCTCAGGCGTCACATCTGAATCCCTAAAGATTAATCTATATTTACTTAAGAGCGGAAAAGCTGGCGGAAATTTAAAAACGCCACGGCCGAAAGTTTCTAAATTAGAACTTTATATTTCTGCATTCGAAAGTTTGTTACTCCTTAACAATTTTTGTTACTTTTAATTTTAATTAATTTTGCAGCTTAAATATTTACTTTCATTCCCTCGGGATTCAGATGTGAATCTTTCTGAGATTCAGATCTGACGTCTAAAGATACACTTCTGAATCCTTTCCCTGACTGGTGGTAATGCACATTATAAAAAACCGCATATGACGAGGATGTGAAATACGCTGTAAGAAAACGAAACCGTACGCATATATAAATACTTTTGCAGGAAAACCGTCAAATGTATATTTTGAAACAAGAAAAACATTCATTGAATAGAATGTGGTATACTTAACATTTTCTATTGACAAATAAACCTTTATACTTCTGCCGAAAGAAAACCACCAAAAAGCTGTTCCTTGCTGGAAGGTATACTCAAACACAAATATTTTTTACGTGTGTGTGTGTATGTTCTTGAGTGACAATTCACAAGATGGTTTTATGGTTTGGGGGCATGTACGCCTATTTAATTAAATCAAACATGAAAGCAATTGAGTCAAGTGGATATTTTTTTCACATAATTTTGAATGGTAAGAAGTAAATATCAGAATTTATCAAACGCGGATTTATGAGGTTGAATAGATAGTTGCATTTGAGTAGGATTTTTTTCCCCTGTGCAATTAACAGCCTTTATGTATGGAATGTGGATGTGCATTACTCGACCCCATCAAGTTTTTCAGTTAGAAGTTTGTGATATAGTTTGCACTTTCAAGCACCAAACGGTTGTATGTTTGATTACTAGTCTAGAAAATGAGATTTTTAGACGAGATGTCCTGAATAAGGGATAATATGTTGCGGTATTTGTTGGCATTTTGTAATATGTCTAGGGCAAAGTTTCCTTTCGTATTGTCATGTTCAATATTTAATTGTTCAAATATGGCTACAATTTATGGTATTTGGTGGTGGTAAAAAGGTGTGAAGAAGTTGATTGTATTACCTCAAATAAAATTATATCATAAAACACATTTATATTGTGGTTAGTATAATGCAAATAATAATGTATTTTGGAGCGCATGAAGTATACGAAACCTTTTACTGTGTCTGGTTCGAGGTCACAATTTATGTAACAACATCGTCCACAAACCACAAGCTCTGTATGAAATAATTATTAAATAGATTTTTTAAAACTTGTGGTAGTGAGTGAAGTGGTTAGAAAAATCGTGAACCCCAACCGAGAACCGAATTTTACACTATAGAAACTTTGGGATGCGATGCCAAAGCAAACAATCTTGCATAAAATGCATGCTAACTTTCTAGAACAATCTCTACTGGAAAATTTTTATGGGAAATAGTAAGGCAGAGCACTCCACATTTCATTAGCAATTAATGATTATCTCTTTCCTTCTTTACTTTATTCCTTGTTGACTTTGGTGAGTGCGTTATCAATATTTCAAAACATAGGATTCCCAGTAGTCGCAAGCAAACTTTTTCCTTGATGTGCCCCCAATCTTGGATTAAGAATGTGGCTAGTAGTTTAAATGGGCATTTAAATGCTTATTATGATACAAACAGGTGGTCCATTCGAAAGCCTAAACTGTCCACATTAATCTGTTGTGGTTGTAGTTTTTAGGTCAACATATAAATTCCTGTTGTATTATAGAAATAGGTACATATTGTAGCGTTATATGGATGACAGCCCTTGGAAAACAATGATCTCTATTGGATTACTTTCCCGGTTTCTGTCACCCACGCATTTTTATACACAGTGCGTGGATTGGTTGGGCTGGGCTTTGTATTAAATTTTTTTCAAGGAAAAGTAATCAATTATTTCAGCGAAACAAGAAAACACGATTCAATATTGTTAGGGAAAAAAATATATGATATTGATAGAAAAAAATAGGAATATCATTTTTTAAACGTATAATATTTCATGTGCGAAAACATTTGGAAAGCCGAAAAAATAGTGTTTGACTAGCCAAAAACGAGTGTGGTGAATGGCTTGGAAGTAAAATGCAATGAAAGTTTAGACAGTGGTGCGCATTCAAGCATGTACTACGTTTTGTGAATAAATGTGATTTACATTATGTGAGCAAGGCAAAAAAAAAGTTTTTGAAAGGGTGGGCCAAACAGACAAACGGATTTATTTCAAGTTATAATGTACAAAATTGGGGGCATAGGCTAATTTCAACAAACTTGTTAAAATTAAAAAAGGAGATGGTGCGCAACAACGCAATGAGAATATTGCACTCTTCATGTCATGCCTGAAGTTGGACATTCTTGATTACTTGGACTAGACAGAGAAAGTGCATTAGTCAAGTATAATTTTCCTCAATGTCGGATGAGCGCTCTACACAAAGGATGAGCTCATTATCGCCAGCTTTTTACTAGGTATCCAGTATTCATATTCTTTCATTCCAAGTAAATACGCACAAGCCTCTTTCACGGTTTTTATTAGTACAAGATGGATTAAAGTACATGTTTGTGACACATTTTGCTTAGTTGCTCCCACATTAGGGAAAGTGAATGAGTTAAAGGTTTGGCTGATAGTACACTTAAATAGTCCAATCATCATGAATAGTAGTAGTACTACACGAGGCTACACAAATAAAACTTCCTGGCAAGCAAAGCTGGCGAATGGCGACGTGTTATGCTTTTCTGATTCTTCTGCTGCAGCTGATATCCTTCTATTTTATGACATTACAACAATATACGATCTACAAAAAGCATAGTTGACAGTATACTTTTATAAGAATGGCACATCACTTCAGATTCTTTACTGCAAATGAATCGTATTTCGTTGGTTCTCAGAGTCAAACTCACCTTATTGGCTCAAGTGGTTTTGTCGTGTGTGGATACAGTTCGGCTCATTGGACGTTATGCACATTATCTGATTTTTTTCTTTTTCGTAATAAGCTCTCCAGTTACCCCCATAATGCATCTTGACATAAACAAGACAAGCTCGCGACAAAGAGCAGATGGTTCATTTCACATGTTTTTCTTCAGCACACTAATCCAGATGAGGTGGAGGTGGAAGCGAAGCAGATGAAGGAGATGGAGGTAACTACAGCCAGGTTCCATTATATGTGCACGATGCACTTTCTTGTGGTTTCTTTCACGTTTCAAGACAACGTTTCCGCTATTGTTTTGAGCATGACGGGTAAAAATACAACGCCACAAGATAATATTTTTATTGTATAATTGGTACACGTGTAGAAATGTTCATACATAGATAGGTATATACATAATAATATTTAGTATTATGTAGCATTTATTACTATTATTATTATGGTTTAACCGTCTTCCAGAAATTTTATGAGCATTATTATCATCATCATGGCGGCAGCAGCACCAGTACAGGTTGAGTTGAGGCTTGAGACGTAACATAAATAATAATAATAATAATAAGAGAGAAATGTTACGAATCAATGAGAGACAAGCTGGAGAGCAAAAAAACAAAACGTTTTTCTTTTATGATTTGTTTTTCTCTTCTTTTTTTCCACCACACTATTCCAAATTCCGACCCAGTTCCAGTAAAGTAAATAATGTGAAATTCTAGGAAAATCCTTTTATGAATCACATGGCGTTTCATTATCATCATCGTCATCAGCACCCTCATCATGGAATATTGTGGAAGGGAAGAATAGATGAAAGGGAACACATGATGAGTTCAAATAAAGAAAACAAATGTGTTCAGTTGTTTACAGTTGGTTGGCTCTCTGCTGGCCGACGAGTCAAAACACACCAGCCACAAACCAAGAAACAATCTAGGTATAAACGAAACCTACATACATAAATTATATCACACACACACTGGACTGGAGTCTCTGGGAAACCAACTCTAGCAATGCGTGAAAGTAACTATGTAAAACAAGAGGTTTGGAATAATGGCATATGGGCAAAATAAAAACTTTTCTGCTTATTTAACACTACATACACAGAATAGCAAAAAGTAACATTTTTAAAGACATTACGTGCATTCAATAGTGTATGTATGATAGGTAGATGCACTTTATTCTGTAGTAATATAATATTGTAAGTAGAATTCAAAAATTCATATATACCTATATGCATTTTATGGTTGCCGAAGGCATTTTATTAGTCGGGCCTGGAACTTGATGACGCTAATAAAAAATGATAAGCAAAATAGAATGGCTGGCGAACTAACTGTAAATATCGTGAGTTAAATTTATTACTTGTGTATAATATTATGAACGTGTTTACAAGCCAACATAATGATGTCAACAACATGAAAAATGTCTTAAGGTGCTGTGCACAAAAATATCTTTTCTTTGTAAAAGTTGTTGCTTTTTTTGATTCCTGCAATCGTCGCTTAAGAATATAGGCATACATACATATTATACCAATGCACCTACTCCAGTGTATACTTTTTGTATTAAGTTGTCTGTCTATATAAATGGTGTGTTTGTGTATATTAGAGAGAGAGAGAGAGAGAAAATGTCATTGTTATCAGTTTTCTTTTGTATTTTTGCTCAATATCCTGAGTATTTTTGTACACATTTTTTGTAGGTAATACTACGCCTATTTATTATTATCCCTGCTGCATTCCTTCCAGGTATGGAAAATGTACTTTTCCTGCTGTTTGCAGGAAATATTGAACAACTTTTTTTTATGAATCAAGTTTCACAGAACCAATAAAATAAGGGCCAGTTTCAGTGTCAAAAGGTTTACAGGGATTGAATCAGGTTGCTTCAATATTGTATAAATAATAAAGAATAAACTGTGTAGCCACGTTTCAAAAAAGTACAGGCAAATTTTAAATTACATGTAAGGTAGAAGTTGCCCATAATCATCTGAGAGCTAAATTAAAGGAATTTAAATGGTAAACAAAGTAGATCAAGATTTTAAGCTTAGGTTGTATCGCATGCCAAAACAATTCAATTTTTTTGAGTGCTTTTTCCCACAATCGAGCGGCCCCACAGACACATCACAACGAATCTATAGGCACACGTCTCAATTTCACCTTCCATGTATTAAAAAAAATGTTTGAAGAAGATGAATATGCGTCAAGTTCTGAAAAATGTCGAATAAGATTTTACCTTAAAAAAAGATAGGTCGCTTAGTAATAGATCGTGAATTCATGCTCCCGGAATGACATCAGATTATATTACATTTCGTTGCATAGCGATACTTGGCTACACGCACTGTTATGATAATAGTACTACCAATACTAATGATCGAGTAAAAATTGTGTTCATAAATGTGAATAAAGACACAAGTCAAAGTAAAAGCGTAGCATAATATTGAGTTTAGTAAACAGGAAAAAACACCTTTACTGTCATTTAATGAATAGTAACAACATGTTTGTTCTACTAGACAGGTTGATTTACTCGCTAAACATTTTAACAGTATTGATATACTTACCGAGAACACGAAATTTCTCTTTTTTTTCATATACACAAAGGAAGCGAATAATGTAAATAAGATCTAACATGTAATAGAAGAAGTATCGAGGTACATTGTTAATACGCGTATAAGGTGTATAGTTGCTTAACATTAAAAAAAACCATGTCTTTATGTTATAAAAAATTCAGATAAATGGCAAAAATGAAATTTTCATCCAAGCAAACTCAACTGAGAATCCGGGAAAATACTTATGAAAAGGGAAGGATGTGGCGGGCTATAATTCTATCCGTGTTCTTTCGTCTGCTATTTATATATACGCACAACTACCATCTTCCATCATCATGACCCTTTTTTGGCAGTCAAAGAAAAGTAAAATAGTGTTGTTTCGTCTAATGTGTGTGCATTATTATTATGCTTGTTGATGATAATAAAAGATGATAGGGAAAAGGAGGAGCAGCTTGTTTTTTTCAAAGGGATCACATAAATTTAGTATTAAAGTGCAAAAGTATGACGAAAAAGCAAACAGGTCCTCTGGAAAAGGATGTACCTAGTAGAGTTGCTTGCTGCAATTTGTAGCATAATGGCGGATGGCAGAAATGGTAAAGCAGTAAAGCACCCTATCTATATTTTCGGGTGAGAGTTTTCCAGAATGGAATGGTTGTGTAATATGCATGCATGTGGTGGTAACTACAAATAAAACTTTTTTTTCTTCGAGGCAGTATGCATTCACGAGACAAGGCAACCCACTCACTGAACACCATGGTAGCTGTAAGAGGGGTAACGCAGATGGAGAAAGCCTGAGACAGTGTTACTTGGAGTCAGCGGACAATATTATTGACTCTTTCTCCATGATTGGTTGTGTAAAGCATAAATTTTAGCATAAAAATCCCAAGTGCCTCTAAGAAGCGAAGTACATCGCCGAATTTACTGGATATAAGCTAGTAAACGTGTGGTGGTGGAGGTGTGGTTTTGTATGTTTGAGAAAATGCCCTCCGCTTTCACCGGAAAGGGCTACTTATTTTATGAGTGGCGGAGCTACAATGGCTAAGTTAGAAACATTCATAAAAGCAGTTGTGCATGGGTTTTTAGAGTTTGGTCCATTACTTACTGCATACCAAGAGATAGGTGGGCAATACGTGATTTTTTATATTATCATCGTTCGGTTGTAACATTGAACATGAGTATGAACTTTAACATCTCAGAAAAAAATACTTGTCGATTCTTGAAAGAATTGGGCTCGACGATGGTACTGCTGCTGTGTGTGTGCGTTGTAACTGATGTAAACTTTACATTGTAAAGTGTTATCGGCTTCTCTTCATCCTCACCATCATTTTGCAGTTGACATGGTGCTTCCTTCCGCTGTCGCTTGCACTTTGTACCAACTTTTGAAGAGAAACTTGTTACTTTGTCAAGAGATGAAGATGGAGCAGTAAAAGAAGGAAAAATTCAAGAGCATCTTAATGTACCAACTGATGAATGGTACAATTCAGTGTGTAGTTTCTTTTATTACAGACATGACATGTAAACTTGACAATGTTAGTTTAGAGGCTGATATTCTACTGGGTATAATGTACTATGTACCAGCTCATTTTATAATCATTGAAGCTTGAAGATCTCTCTCTATTCCTCCAATTTTCTTCATTTATGATGCAACTACAAGACTACCAGCAGCAGCCGAGCATGAATCTAAAAAGGTTGTCAATAGCTTGGTAGGGTAACGTTCTCATTTGGGTAACTGAAGGGACTATTTATGTTTGTGTGCATTCTGTATTATCTCAAAATAAGCTCACTATGAACATTAGACAAACTCTGAACATTAAAGTTTTTATATGAACAACTTTCGTAAAATGATAAATGCATTTAATAACTTTCACATTATAATCGGTTGAGTGTTTGAAACCAAAAGACTGGGAAGGACCTTTATTCTTACATACCTACGTGAGTTAAAATATGGCGAATAACGTTGAGGTATTTGTCTGGAGAAATTGTTTTTGTTGTATGCCCCAATAACATAACAAAAGGATCACTTCTAGGCATTAGTAAATATTGGAGAAACTGTGGACATCCACCATAGAGGGAAAAGGTGACTCTAAAAGTAAAGAGAAATTCAACTACAACCACCTAACTTGCTATCATTTTGTGGTTCAGTCACAGCAGCATAATACAGTTTCGAGGTACGCTGTGATAAAATGTCCTAATAACGAGCAGAGTTATAAGCTGTCTTGTACAACAACTAAAACTACAACCAACTACAACTGTACCACTTTTTTCTGGATGACACAAGGCATTTAATCACTTAACCATGTTCTGAATTGAAGTCTTGCGAAACCAGAGAAAGAAATATGCTTGGTTTCTACAGTCTGTCTGAGAGAAAGCGTGAAAAAAGACAAGAAGGGACAACGATAGGACAAAAACAGGAACAGGAGAAAGCTGAGAGGCGAAATGAGATTGCTTTTTGCCTGCTTTTCTTTTCCCCCATGCCCATGCATGCATGGTGTACATTTGCTTTGTAACGTAATATATACAATAATGATCTTTTTCCAGAAATAATGCATAAAGATGATAAATAAAATGCAATGTACATGTGATGAACCCAGAATTTTTTGTACATTTCAATGTTGTATTGTGTATATCGTATCTGTTGTGGTGGCTCCGCCATTCACACATGGGAAAAAGTGACAAAGTATTACATTTTTTTGCATCTTTCTAAATTTATACAAAATTAGTTTTTAATTGTAATAAAATGTCAAAGATTTCATTTACATTTGTTCCTTTTGCTACCTTTGTAGGTAGTAAATATTGGTAATTAATTATACGCTGAAAAAATCGTTAGTTCATTTTATCAAAATTAAATGATCTTACGGTGGCGTGAAGGTACGCTTACTGGACTTGGGGAGTAACAGCAGCACATTAAAAACTGAAATTAGTTTTGTGTTTTGTAGTCCTTATTAATGTGTCTCGTCGATAATCGTGGCAGTAATTGTTTGTGTTTATGTAGTAATTTTGCCATGCTGTCAATTTCATAAGAATATTCACATTCAAAGTAAAGTTCATACTTTGTCTTAACACAGGGCGATGATGACAGTATGGTGAATAATTATTAATTATCTTTCATAGGATTTTGTGGTTCTACTAATTGCACAAACTATTATATGAAAAAGAAAAGATGGAAAATAGAATAAACAAGTAGCTGGACACATAAAAAAACGTGAAAAATTATCTTGCATCCGTCGTTTTTTCCTGTCATTCTTATTATTATTATTAATATTGTTACGTTATACAATTGCTGCCACTTTCATAGCCTCGCCTGACCTTGCTTTCCCGTTACCAATATAGTATTTCCTTCCCTTCTGCACGTATCGCTATCAGAGCTTGCTTATTTTCTCTCTGTTGTCCCATGTTAGCCTAGAAATGTAAAATGTAATGTGTAAGCCACCACAACAATAATTTATTGTTCGCATTTGCAAGACTCCCTTGTTGTTCTTTCTTTTACTGACTTGTCCAAAAAAAAAATAATAAGTGAGGACTATGAAGCATTGCCACACACGCAATTATTCAATATCACCCAAATCTACAGTCTCACTGCGATCTACGTTGTCCTGGCAGCAACAGGAAAGAAACGGGGAAGCTTTCTACTAAATACTATGCCATATTATGTACATATGCCTACTTTGGG
This sequence comes from Paronellides praefectus, assembly GCA_027744595.1. Lineage (NCBI taxonomy): Eukaryota > Metazoa > Arthropoda > Collembola > Entomobryomorpha > Paronellidae > Paronellides > Paronellides praefectus. The sequence goes on from JAITYZ010002555.1 coordinate 30,498, forward strand.
ATGACAGAACGGAAAAGCAAATAAGAACTTCCAAGGTTTATTCATGGAAACCATTCATTACATGCATGCACGCATTGTTGCCCTTTTTCTCTTTTCTTCTTCAACTTTTTTGGGGGAAAATGGGATAATAGTCATACCACATACCTATTATGTAACTTATTAAAGTACACGTCTTGCCGAATGCCGATATACATGCTTGTACTTATACTACAGAGGGAATAAAGGATAGTTGTTTGGATAGAAAGAAAGGCATTTATTTCCCATTTAAGACGGGAGATTACCATGAAAACCTGAAACATGTCTTTGCTTGGTGCATTCTTCCATGACGGTAGTACACCAAAAAAAGTAGTAGTAGTGGTGGTGGTTACTTTGTAAGATTCGTTTACCGCCTTAAGTATTTATGTTGTCTTTCATCCGCGCTATTTATCTTTTTGCTGATGTGCAGGACAAATTAACTTTTCACGAAAGAACTAAAGGAGGAAAAGTCATCTGTTTCTAAATCCAAAGAAAATGGTGTGCTGCGCTGCGTTCGACATGTACATAAATTGTTGTACATTTCAGAAAACATTTTATCCTCAGGCAAGTCAGATCCATATCAAGCAACCGTACATCACCATCCACTTTCCCCGGAAAACAACAAGACAAAGCTGATATAAACGCCGTGCTTGCGGGTCCTCCTAATGAGCCACTTCTTGCAAAAGCATTTCATTTAATTCTACTCTGAAAGTATCAACAACGAAACAGTGTTGATTGCCGTTGGGAAAAGAATTAGATAAGATGTGGTCATGATAGGAAACTAGTCTCAATGTTTGGGACAGGGAGAACTCTGAGATTGAGTTTAAGTGGAAGATAAACGCTACTCAGCGCATTATGTCAATGCCATACGTGGATAAGTGATGTTTGATGCCACTTTGGTTAGGCTGAAGGAGACAAATGGGGATATTTTTTATTGGCTTTTATTGGCTTTCAAATGTGATCATTGGTTTTGATAAAACTGATATGAACAGAATAATGTCACGGGGATATTGTTTTCAAATATAATACAAAAAATATTGACCAACTTATATCTGGTGATAAATGCGCATAGCATCACGCCGTTTTTAAAGATTTTCTATCCATCAAAATTGTTCGTCAGGTACACAATTTCCCTGAATGAAAAAACTGTGATGGTTTACATAAAACTAATTTTCTTGTCAAGAACAAATTTTTGTTAACAAATGAATGTCGAATACAGCTGAAATACAGGCCTGGATAAGCTAACAAAAATTAAGCTCACAACGAGAAATATTAAAAATGCAAATAAGTAGCGCTATCTAGAAGTACTTCCTAAATTTCTTTGGGATTCCTGTACCCCAGTCGAGGGATGCCTGACAGGCACTATGCTTATTTCCATGTCAGCATTTTTAAAGAACAAAAGCTATTATTGTAAGTCCTACTGACTTACGAGCTTTAAAAGCTTCTTGTAAATTTGGTTTGAGTGTAAGATTAAGGAACCAGCATGGTACATTCGATACAGGAACCTGTACAACCTTTTCCAATTTTATGTTGCTTTCCTGGCGTTCCTTTCTGAATAATACAGGGTGTCCGGATGAAAATTAACACATTTCAAATTTGCATATCTCAAAATACATCCAGCCAATACTGGTCACCAATATATCAAATTGAAGAGGAAATTCTAGAGTTTTACCTGGTAAAACTAAAAGGGCTCAATATGCCCTCCTCAAATTGAAGAACACAAATCAACACTAAAGTCGATTTCAACCTGGACAGTTCACTAGTATTTAAGGTAGCAATTGCGGCTGTTATCATTGTCTTTAAAACTTTTGGAGAGTCTGTTTCCTGTTCATAAGAAGAAAGTAAAAGAAAAGTTGCCTCATCGTTGAAGACAAGTGCACACAAACACTTGTCATTTTCTGCTTTTTCTTCAAATGTTGAGAAAAATTGGAATCTGAACTGTTTATCATTTGGTCTCAAATGCTGTAGCAAACTTTGTTGTTACAAACTGGGGGATTTTTTTCGGAATTTTCGACGACAAATGCATAACTGATAAGCGTTATCGGAAAAATATGCAAATTTTTTCTTCAATCAAAAATGATAAGATATGCAAAAAATGCAAACATCAATTTATCCTACACAAAACTCTCGGGTTTCCTCTTTAATTTGATGTATTGTTCAGTTCTTACGGTTGTATACTTTTTGAATAATTATATTTTGAAATGTGATCATTTTCATCCGGACACCCTGTATAACTATAACAATATACAATATCATACAATATAACTAAGGTTTATTTTTGCATGATGTGAAAACATGTCATGGTTGGTGGATAGAGAAACATATTTGCAAGAAGTCACATTTTCAATTTCTTTTTACTGAAATTGATCACATATTTCAAAAAATACTAAAGATGTCCAGATCTGCACACACGCATACCTGAATATGCAAAAATCAAGTTATCAGCTAGAAGTTCATTTAATTGGTTTTGTAAATGTAGGTATCACCATATCTTCAAAAAGAAACTCTTTTAAAGAATTGAAAATGTGGCTTCTTGCGGATATGGGCGACTCTAGATTTGTGATAATCTTTTTATTATCAAGTAAAACTTGTTTTCGTTCAATGTCTCTTCTTATTACTAATCTAATTACGCAATACATTTTCCAGAGAAAAGAAACAGCAGGGAATCTCAGGAACGAGTGTACTTTAAAATTTTCACTTTCATAAATAGCAATCATATCCAAATGTCTCCAAATATGATTTGAAGAATTATAAACGCAGCGATGTGAGTCTCGTCTACAAATTCTACGATGCGCTGGTAAAGAGTCTTAATTAGTGATTTTTTTCAATAAGAACAATGGAAACACGTGCACTCCCGTCAATGAGACGACTTACAGTTACAGTTAATGCCATTAATATATCTACATGCAGTAAACATATAGCTGAACAATCTACAAACAACTATTTCCCGTTTCCATCATATAAACAACAATATGTATGTTAGGCCCACCAACGAGGCGATACATTCGGTCGACCAATTTGAGTTCAATGCTAATATCGCTAATATTATACTAGAAGCGAGTACATTACATATTATTTCTGTGTAAATTTATGCCACAAGCACCATCATTATCAAGTCAAGAACTTTTGCGAACTAGCACCATACATTTTTACTATTACCATGTCTACTTAGCACAAAAAATCAGTCGATTTTTATGATTATAGAGAAAAGAAGTAGGTATACATACATTTTTCATGTTTTAGTAACAGTAACGATTTCGCAACCACTTCAATAGTTTCGGCAATGAATCTAGGGTTGTGGAGAAAAGTGGAGACCCGCACGCGTCTCTTTATTTATACGTGGCTGTCTATGTATGTGTGTAAATATTATTGTGTAATACATACTATTATTTTCAGACATTTGCTGTTATGAGATCCTTCTTGACTTTTGTTTCTGTATGTTTGTTTGCATTATTACCTTTAACCAAAGTTCAATTTGAATAATTTTTTTAGGATGTCGGTTTCTTAGAACAGGGGCTTTTGGTTCCTTCTGATTTTTAGTCTAACCAATAAACTCAACTCCCTCAGGGGTTGAACATATCTTGTTGTACTCATTCCTGTTATTATTAGTTTGGAGAAAGTTGATGAGAGGAAGGGGGATCCCGAGTTACTTGTGAAGGAGAAAATATCTGAGGTGTTTGAGAAAGTAAAAGATGATCTAGAGGTATATCTAAAGATACTTTGGTACTCCGGTTGTAACGGTTGATTATTATTATTATTACTATAATAACGAAGTATTGACCTAATGAGAGTGTAAAGGGGTGTGTGGGAATAAAGTCAGTCATGATGAATGACGAAGTGTCGGGAAAAGCGCGAGTTTAAGCACTTTCTCCACAATCATCATCGCAGTAACGTATATTTACTGTAGTGTGCTTCCATAATTTTGTTCTTGGTGCCCGCGGTGGTGTGGTGGCTAAGCATGATTTCCCACTCAGCTCCACCTGCCTGCTTGAAAGGATTAGAGAAAGTAAATGAATGGATAGAACGGATGTGTGTGGTGGTGGGGCACTCGCTAGTCGCTAGTGGTGTAGTTTTAATGTATTTGATGTATTTTAAGGTAAATGTGGATTTTCCTATAACTTTATAGCGATGTGAGGATAGCCTTAACAATCTCTGAATGAGCTGCCTTACGATATTTGTACTTTTGTATACCTATTGTTGCATTCGATTCCATTCTTCATGACTGTGTACTGTGTACTCCTCTCCTCTTCAACAACAATAACTGCTTTAAAAGCTGGAGTTTCTTCAAGAGATTCGATTGTAGTCCCTCGTGGGAACTAACAATTCTGTCTGAATCAAATCAGATGATGGTTGGTAAAAAAAATGTAAGAATATAGATATATCTGTTCCAATGGAAGTGGACAGCTTGGTAATAGGCTAGTATGAAATACTATCCGCAGCCCTAACAACCAAACATTCTAAGTTTTGACGTTATTATTTTATTGCTGCTTTTGTTGATGTTTTTTTTGTAACGTTGTTCGCAAGCACCACCCACCACAAAAATAAGCTGCTTGGTGTTTCGATGAGTTTTTTGGTCAGAGAAGGAGGTAACCCTGTCAGCCAAGTATACAAAGGAAGAAAGTAAATAATTGAAGTACGTTGCTGTTCCATGAAATGACTTGGATAAATTGGCTGGGTCGGGTTATCCACGTGGATAATGTATTACCGCCTTCCTTAATATTTTTTTGAGCAAATATGTTTTTTCCTGGCCTGCCTGCCATACTCCTTTTACCTTTTACAATCAGTGCTTCTCTTTTTCACATCGCAAGCAAAGCAATGGGAAACTAGTGACATTGTAATTGTTAAGTTCTCTTGTCGCATAGAAAAGCAATATTGAATCATGCTTTTATCTTTGGACTTCATTTAGGGCTTTTACAGGAAACGTATGCTAGAATGTATGTAATATTAATAAAGAAGAAAATATTTAAGCGACATTGTCATTAGCCAGTAATAGTAGTCTGTTTTGTTTCTATTATATGTACGAAACTTAATGTTAGATAGTGACATTACGTAAGCCTAACTAGACTACTACTACCACACTACTTTACATATGTTTCTTTATCCAATTAAGTTAATTATTCGTGCGTGAAAGAGCCAACAATGGTACAAAATTTAGCATATATTCTTAATAGCAAAATATGTTTTACAAGAAAGAAGCTCTATAGAAATGCTGATTACTGCCAAAACGCTCCGGTTGAATTACGCAAGTTTTATTGAGTTGACTCAAAAACATGCCTGACATATCTTTGATATATTTACAACCTGTTGTATATTTTCTTCATCGTCTTTAACCAGTTTTCTGGACAGCCCATTTTTTACACACCAATGCATCACCAAACATTTATGGATCAACTACTAATTTTGAATGAAAATGATTTTGTTTTCATAGTTATGGATGATGTGTAATAATGACGAATGCTGGGGCGATGTAATTAAAATGCTGCGTGGAGTGGTGAAAGTAAACCCTAATCTGTTATATTTTCCAAAAGTTATGTCAATAACCATCGGCTGTCATTTATTATTATTACTCCTGCTTTTGCTTTATGCTTCGCCAAAATGTCCCATATATGCTTTTATTACTTTTATCGGATAAATATTATTTATTACGTATCATTACAAGGGAATCATAAAGCTAAAACCAAGCATCACAATCCTGACGTCGAAATTGATATTTTATCAGTATGTATACAAAACATAATGAACCTTTATTAACCCGAGAACTGACTCTAACAATATTTCTCTTATTATTAAACATCTAGTATATTTTGTAAAGCAATATTATTAAATAAGAACCACATAATACGTATCTTACCAGTTTTTTTCAATTTCCGATTCAATCTTTTAGATTGTTTCGAAAATCGATTGCTTAGATCTAACGAGTTCGAAAATCAGTTGAAATGGGCTAACCACCCTATAACTGATTAACAACGTTGGATATATTTATTATACAAACACAGCAGAGACCCCCTACACCGATCCCTCTTGGTACTCAGAACCTCATGTATCTATTTTGCCTTAGAATCCAAATTTTCCCGCGCTGGCCACTTGCAAAATGTCATTTCATTTATTATCATCTCGAACACTGAGTGCGGCTCTGACATCTCTGCTTTGAATGTTTTCGGCGCAGTTACTTCACACAGGAGCACATCCTGCAAAGAAAAACAAGGCACTTCAAATATACATAATATTATTCTGATCGCTCCTTAAAGTATTTCACATCGAAGTGAATTATATTCGGAATACCTTGGAAAGATTTTTCGCCATCCGTTGCCAAGCACTCAACTCTAACCATGTAGGTCTTGGTTTACTTGGTCCAATAATATGAACAGCATAAGTAGCGTGGTAGAATTCCGGGCCTTCCTTGTAAAGCACTATTATTTAACATAAACAAAAAAACAAAAGTACAAATTAAAACAAAAATATCTACATAAGCACGATAATACATATTCGAACTATATGTATGTACGTACTGTACGAAGCTTCATCATTGCTTGGAACCTTAGGCACCCAATTCTTCGCGCGGTAATAGTGATAAACTGCATACTGCGCAGGAAAATTAGGATTGATAGATACTAGATTCTTCCAGCACTGGCGATAGTCCACAGGCTGGCCTTGAACATCATAAATAGCTAGACACCCAACGCCAAAACTCAAGAATATCACTTCCTCGGGTATCAAGATTAATTTCTCGTCTTCCAGCAAACGAGTGCGCTGTCTGAAATTATACTTTGAACCACGAACAGGGCGGTCCTTATCCTCACCAGTCTGACCTTTAGAATGAAAATTCAATCTTGAATAAGAAAAACCAACATAATACCTGTGATACTCATGTCACACTTCTGAATACCAGTTTGTTTAGACGAGAAACGATTTGATTCTTCGGAAATATTAGCGACAGAACCACCTTCATCCACCCTCAATCGCTTAGTGCCCCCGTTAGACGTGACAAACGTGGATAAAGATCCAGTAGGATGCCGATTGGATGCCTCGGAAGGAACATCAGACCTTAAACCTTTTCTGAAGTATGGTTTGCGCATAAACGCAGTGCGACCATAGCTTGGACCCCGAAATGTTAAGGTGCTGGTTCCAAATGCTCCCTAAAATACAAAATTCCTGTCATTTTAACATCAGTCCCTCCCCAAAATACAAATATTAAATACGGTTTTGTTACTTACATTGTGATGCAGGGTATGCATATCAAGCTGGTTTGTAACTAAAAAGTTCTTTCCATCGTACACGCACCTGAAAACTCTCTGGATTTCTTGTTTCTTCAACCCAAAACTGGGAAACGGCTGGCTATTGTTTAGCTCAGCACGCCATCCTTTTAACTTCGATACTGGAATAGGTCGTTGGGGTGTTGAAATTGTTGAATACATCTCTTCAAGACGGAAATTTCAGTAATATGAATACTATTCCCCTTTCAAAGATTCCAGGTAAACTTCTTAACTGACTCAAAATCCAGAAAAAATGGAACAAGAACAGACACTCACTAGAGCAGCATAAGCACGAAATAGGTTGAATTGGTAAAAAAAAGTAGGAGAAGGCAACGAGAGTAAAACGCTTGAATTGGGTCTCCTGTATTTTGTTCAAATATGTTTGCCACTTCGGGTTGAATGTACATACGTAATACGTGCATAGATTTGTTATATAATATGTTTAATATTTAAACATTGCATTGGTTATACAATACAACCCAAGTAGATAAATGTATTTGTATTATGTACATATATATAACATTTTATATATTGTACGCTACGTAAAACAAATTTTATTTTAAACAATTACTACACGGAACGTTCATTTAGTGCATTAGAATAATGCATACATATGGGCTCAATTTCGTAAAAGTATTCACTAGTGACCATTGGTTCACGAAATTCGTTAAACTAATACGCATGTGTACATACAAAGTAGGAACATTGATTGGTCGCTCTATGAAACCGGAGTCAAAGTATGCCGGAGTATGCTAAAATGCTAAAATTAATAAACTCTTGTAAACCCGAGCGGAGGACCGCTGATATGATAACGAAGTAATTAAATATTTGATTGTTTATAATTTGATGAATGGATGGAAGTAACGATGGATAGAACTTTTGTTGTATGTTGTATTACAACCGTTGTAATAACAATTGGTTTCCACTCCCTCCTACCTCGAGAAGAAGCCACACTCAGGGCTGAAAATTATGCGGGGTTGAGTTGAAGACCTTATGCTATGCTGTAGTATTTGTGTACCAAGTTCGAAGTTAATACAAAAATTACAAAATACATAGGTATATTATTTTATTATGGTCAGGACAGGAGACCGGTTTGTTGATGTTCTTCGACCTTAAAGCACGGCGGTTCACCCCCTGGGTTGAAATTGATAGGGGTTCGAGGTCGTGACCTTCGATTCTTCCATACCAAGTTTGGTGAATATCTGAATGCATTAAAACATTCATAAAATACCAACTCTAGCCAAAACGTTAGAAATACGTACATGTTTGATTGAGAGTAATGAAATGACGTGAGTAATGCGTGCATATAGATTACAGTACGCACGGCAGACTTATCCAATGAGGAACCGGGGATATAGAGGTAACTAATTACTTGGGATGCAAATTATCCCAAATTGCTTAAATGCAAACAGTTAGCTAAATAATGATGATATCAATTGTCATCCACTCTTTTTCAGTTTACAAATGGAAATTAGGAGATAAGACTTAATACAATGGGGGTATTTTGAGATGCTAAATACGATCGGTTTTTATCGGTTAATCTCTTCAAGCCACAATCCACCTCAGGTTAGGAAATCCTTCGCCTTGCAAGGCTCTTTCTTATCCATCGTAACTAATTTATTCATGTAACAAATTTTACACTTGTAAAATTCTAAACTTTGCATATTATTTCAGTCTTTCTGTTGTAGCTCAAACGCCCTTTCTTTTCTTAATATCAGAGTTACAAATTACAAAACAAGTATAAATGACATGAATAAGTTCCATAAATTGCCTATATTTGATTGATATACGTTTATAATATACCTATGCATATCTGAAACTCTGTTTATGAGTAGTTCTTATTGAGTAACTTTGGCGAAAGAACAAGGAACTGTCAAAAATTGCTCAACTCTCTCTCTCTCTCTCTCGCTCTCTCTCTTTAGCTGGGTTTTGTGGTTTTCATTCCATTTAATACTTTATAATATGTAGGTACATAATATGTTCTCTTCATCCACTATCAGTCCTTTTTCAACATCTGGTGGCAATTGTCGCTCATGCTTTAAATAATATGATTTCGGGACAGTGAAAGCAAAAGAGAAAACCGCAACATGTTTTAGTAGACTACACTATGATGTCGTTACTATACACTGACATTATAGTTGGTTATTTACACCATTCTCCACCCTTCCATCATTATTAGCGTGTCATCAACGTTTATACATACATTTAGACAACAACAACATGACAAAATGGCAGCTGTCGTTGAAGAGTTCATTAGAAATGGTCACTATGCACTTCAGCAGAATGCAAGTTTTCTTTTCCCCTTTCTTACTGGTAACTGTTTGGTGCTGAAGAAAGCAAAACACAAATACACTTGACTTGTCAGGTATATAAAATAAACAGTTAGCATGATTTAAGAAGCGTGATTTAAAATTCACTAATAAATTTAAATTTTATGGCAGCCTTCAACTCATTTAAAATTAGCTGTTTCCCTTACTAATTAATTACTGCATTCCCTTCTAAGGATATGTTTTTAGGTGGGATAAAACTATTTTTAGCTTAAACCTTATGCATATACATTATATACCTACAGCCTATTTTCTGCGGTTTTAAATATTTGTAGTTCCTTTTTGACTAGTGAACATATAACAAAAATATTCAAACGAATTACATTTTTTGCGGCATATCAGTCATCAAAATGTAATTAACTTTTCTAGGAATCCACATGCTATCTATGTAGCTTATCAGTATTCAAAAAATACAGTTGGGCAGAGCACAGATGAACTTGCTATGCCAGTTATGCCACTACACAGGCACACACTTAGGCACTGGTCTGGAAAACGAAGCACGTGTGAAATTAAAATTTTGGGTTTTGTGTGAGGTGCTTGAGGTTTTCTTCAGCAAGTCACGTACTTAAACAAAAGAAACAGAAAACTTGCCAAAATATACTGATTTATTATGCAGAAAGCATTCACGCATATTTCTGTCATTCATTCACACACACACAATAACAGATCTGCTGGTTGGTATTGGTAGTACCTCCTTTTCTAAGAATTTACCAAGGACGGCGTAGATATGTAAGCATACCTAGTTTGTGTATACGTAAACCAAAAATGTTAACATAAAAGTTTATGAACGGAATGATAATTAAATTGTAATATGTGATTGTACTACGTGCATATTATTTTTTAAATCAAAATCGTCATGGTAATGAAGACGTAGCTTACTTGTATTTAAGATGCTGAATGTGCTGTGTCAGTTTCATTTACTAAGTCGCAATTTAATCTCTACTATCAGTTGAGGATCATATCCATATTTGGATACTCAGTATCCATATTTGGATACTCAGTATCCATATTTGGA
>JAITYZ010002556.1:0-11117 GCA_027744595.1 Paronellides praefectus
GCGATCTAGAAAAAGGGTAAAATCGTGCATGTCAATGTGTGATCAGCAGATCAGATTTAGCCATTATGGAATTGTGAGCTTGAGCATGAGCATACTTTTTATCATAAGATTATAGTCTTATATAATTGGTGACTCTGACGTAATTGCATAATATCTGTAGTGTATGTATATATTTTTTTTGATTATGATAAAAATGAGCTGGACCAAATAATCAAATAATAATGTTATATAGCAACATGTAATTCAACATTAATAATATTGAGGAATAGAGAGGCAGAGAGGTGTGGGCAAACATTCTTTGTTTTCTGTTCCATTTCAATTCAATTGCTCACACAACAGCCAGTATGAACTTCATCATACTATTGACTATATGAACTTCATATTATGAAGTGCAAACTGATGTAGTACTACATAACTACGTACTATAATGGGTAGTAATGATGATAATTTTGATCATGGACAAAGTGGATTTGACTTTACTACTCAATCGGTTCGTTCGTAGGTTCTCTGGGTGTGCTAAAGTGCTATCATAACACTTGTTTTGTATATAGCCCAACATTACTCCACTACACTATACAAAATACAATACATAAACTAGTCTACTTTATATCCTTCTCTGAATTAAGATATCTTTCAAATTAATATGACTACAACAACTACTGCTTCAATAAAATGTGGGCTTTACCTCTGGGTTTGGCTTCGGCTGCATAAATGAAACTGAGAGATTGGCTGTTCTCCATTTTCCATGCATGTGCACACATACGGGAGCAAAGCCAAGCGAGCTTAAGTTTTTGGGAAAAAAATGTACATACTTTACTTGGTGTCTCTAGCTCTTTTCTGTAAAAAAAATACCAGCAATAATAATTGTACATTTTTGTTCTCTTGTGTCCTGCATAATATTTCTTGAAGGACGTAATTTATGTGTTCTGCTAGGTACTGACTGACATTATTCAGTTTTCTGGAGGTACCCCTAGACTAGCCACTGATTCTCCTCACGACAAGTTTAAGCTCAAAACTTGTAGAAGATGTAGTAGTAGTTGTTATTATACTTGTTGTTAAACCGCTAAAAAATAACACAACTGAAAAGAAAACAAATTGACCAAAAAAAGAAAGAAAATACTAAACTGAACGTGTCTTTGTGTGAACAAGGTAAACTTGCTCCTCTGAAATTAACCTGATAAATAAATTACTATTGTGCTGCCTTACCAAAAATGAAACAGAAACAACTGGTCTAAACATTTACGGTGCTTTAATTCGTCTTAAATGATTCATTTGGGACGATTTTGTGTTTTTAATGTCATGCTGCTCGACAATACCAAAAATGAAATAGAAACAACTGGTCTAAACATTTACGGTGCTTTAATTCGTCTTAAATGATTCATTTGGGACGATTTTGTGTTTTTAATGTCATGCTGCTCGACAATTATTATTTGTGATAATTATATTGTTATTCGATTTCATTGTTTTAGCCTGAGTGTGAAAGATGTGCTACAAAAGCCATCTTTTCGAGCTGCGATATCCAGTTTTGAGACTTTTGTGTACCATTCTTATCTACGGTGATTGCAAAACCGGATTCATCAGATTTTTATAAAAATAGTAAAATGAAGTGAAGCTTTATAAACTTTGAAACAAATTAAATGGACCAAACATAAATTATGTGCCTTGAAAATGTGTACTGTCTTTGGTACTCAGATCAGCAATAAAAATCATCATATAACATTATATTCCAAAGAAGAAAGCCAGGGGGAAAATATTATTTAGATAAAGTTTTTGACAAACTGTAGACTGTAGAATAGACATTCACATTTATATAGTATTTTTTAGCAAAAAGATACACCGATCTTGTCATTTTTAACGTCATAGTCAAAAGTTATATAGTTTTAATTTTTACGTATTTTGTTGTTTGCATATAATGTAGTCAACTTTGGTCAGTATTCTATTTCCAAAAGTCCATACTATCGTACCTGTGTGTCGACGTGTCGCTTTTAAATCATACTATTTGTAATGTGTGTGTTGATACTGCCTTTTGATAAGATGTAAATTTTTTGATGAACGTGTTGTGTCAGCTTTTTATCATGAAAAGATGTAAAAGTAGTACGCAGCGAACCAATCTTATCACATTATGATTCCTGTCAATTTCAAAACAAGAGTTCATCCATATTTCTGTTTCCAAATACAATTTCTAATTTCTACTTCCATAAACCGTGTGTAATGTGTACATTTTAAAAACTGATAGTTTTCTGCAACATTTACTATGATTGACAGCACATGACATTTGACAAACTTGTAAAACATAGGTATAAGAATATACAAATAACTATAATCATAACCTCTAATTAACGGTAATAAAGTTGACAGTTGATTGCATTGCTCAACTTAATTGGTGATGTGATAATCAAAAACTATCAATTCTATGTATGAATGTACTTTACTTGGAATCAATGGATTTTAAAGGATTAATTTTGTGGATCAATAGTTGGTGTTCATTTCGCGTAAGTTGACGATCTTCCAACAAATTGAATGTGATATATATATTAACTACATAATATACCTGAAAACAACGCCTGCTTTAAACTACGCATCATATAACTTATTGTTTACGGGTTGTATGCAAGTTTTGTGCAAGTGACCGGTCATACAATTGTGTCTTGTGTCAACTGTCAAAAGTACTCGTAAACCGTGCTAACAACGTAACAACTGTAATAAAACAATCAATTAATCTACACTTCACGCCTTCACGGTTGCTGTTTGGTCCTTTGTATGTGCCAGCTAACTACCACAATTTAATCTTCGTACATTTCTCTGCTACAACAAAGCGTCTCAGAAATGTCAAACTGACAGAAGTGCTTGATGACGTGAAGAACCTGAAATCAAACCATAATCAAATATTTACTATACTAACTATACCGCACTGCAATATAGATTAAAAATTTCACTCATGGTATCTGTTGAAACACTTTATTTAACTCTTTTGTTCCACATTCGCGCATGTTCCATTTTACAAGAGCTCTGTGATTTGATTTATTTAATTTGCATACTATGCACTTATGCACACTTGTGTATGTCCGTCGTGTACATTTTTGTACCAAGAAATTCAAAACTTAAAAATTTGTGAACTAATTTATTCTAATTATAGAGTATTTCAACTTTGTAAATCATACAAAAAACATTTTTACTTCTGGTGACTTTCTTGTTTAAATATTATGTTGTTTAGCCTAATCAGAATTATGTTTCTAATGTAAAACACTACGTTAAAAATGAATAGAATGTATAGTTTGGGAGGAGTAAGTTTTCATAGTCTTTATGAACCTTCATAAATTTAGGTGGTCTTCTGTCTGCATTGAATGATGATCTTCTTGAATCAACCCAGGGAAATCCAGCCTTCTTACCTGTAAACCACCTGCTGCTTGTTGTGAGCCATCCAGTCGTGGGCCAATCCAGGCTTTCTACACCACCTTGTATTTGACTGTTTTGCTTTAATAAGTGAAACAGTTTTTATCTTTTTTTGGGGATCCGGAATTCAGGTGTGATAGAGATTGCAAAGGTTTCGCTTTTGTAACAATAGTTTTATGTCAGAATTATGTCAATCAAATTATAAGGCGAGTTTTGTAGAAGCCATATATGTATTTTATGATAAAAGCTTGGTCTAGTTTAGTCATTTGTCCAAAATGCTTAATATGTAATAGTGAATAGAGGCGAGGCAAGGAAATAGAGAGATATATAGAGATTTTGACAATTTGCTTGCATTTTGTATTTGTTTGTACTCGTCATTGTGTTAGACCAACTATTTTGCTTTTTAGTAAAACGTTCTTTACTATTATTATGATTTAAATATTCATATATGTCATATCAATTCAATTAGTTTTAGTGAATCATAAAAATAGCTTCATATATATACCTATATATACCTACATTGTTTCAGCATGAAGCTACAAAATCATGTAGCGAAATCGATTATTATATGAAAATTAGGCTACGCTACGATTTATGCAAGTTGCACGTGGAAAGTATAAGCTACCTTATTTCGGAATCGGAAAGTGGGCACCATATGATCTTCAAGATTTCAATTTCGAAAATTGCGAATTGCCGAGTTTCAAGATATTTTGCATTCGGGATTAATTTCGGATTCGGTTTGAATAGCTTTTCTTACATGTACATAGGTACATAATACATACTACATGTTAAAGTCTAAATATTTTTGGTTGCATCAAGTCCATCGCTGGGTTTTGGTAAAAAGGTTCACTCATACTGAAAACAATAATTATTGTTTGGTCAGTTTTTTCATGCAAATTTGTGTTTGTGACAAACTTAAAGGTTGTAGGTCTGTAGGTCACATTTTTTGTGCATTGAATATAACTAATTTTTAAGCGATTTTCCACGCGTTCTAATCCAATATAGGTACATTCCAAGTTATTGAAAGAAGCGTTTTGAAAATGTTAAAGTTATCATATTGTCAGAGTTTATATATTTGCAATGGTCAAATACATATTGCTTTGCTTGGTTATAAGCAAATAATACTAATACTATACACGCCTACACAAGTACACCCGTATTTCGTAGAGTACTCATATTACAAAGCAAAACTAATAGCAAATTTACCAGAATGTCTCACCTTCAAAGCATCATAAAATTACACTTTACCCGTACCATTGCATTGGATAAATGGGATTAATTAAGCAACTTGATATTACACGTTCCTGTCCATAAATTGGTATCTATAATGTACTGATGAGTATAAGAATTTCAATTCAACTGTTATTGGATGCGTGGTACAAACCAGGACAGTAAGGTGTGGTATGTTTTACTTTTGTGGTTATATAATATGTAGTTACATAATGTATAGTGCTGCGTATAAACAAACCAAGTTTGTACTTTTTTAAATGTTACTATTTGACTCGAGTCTCGACAATTAACAAGAAGGTTTTCCTTCCCACTCCATATCCAACATCATACTACTATGACGGACGCATACTGTCGGATTCCTAACACCTATGTAATTTAGCGTTACCCATATAAAACAACTCATTCACTTCAATATTTTAGTTCGCCCACCCTGAGGCACTTGCAGACTGCAGATCTTCTGTAACACACAAACAGAGTGACCATCAAAGTATTAACACAAATAATGTTTGTCGTCACTCTCTCAACTTTTTGTTTGTCTACAAAGCATTGTGTGTGTGGAAATTAGTGGAATTTGTAAGTAGGTATATATTATAAGGTCGTAAATGAGCAAAAATATGAAGTGGTGTATGACGATGAATGTAGGCTACGTAGCTGCTAAAATCTTGGCATATCTGTATTAGCATAAAACTAATGCGCTTGAGTATAAAGAATCAATGCTTGGCTTCTGACTATAATTAGACTTTGAGTTTGAGTGTTATATAAAATTATGTACTTCTATTTGTACTATCACATACCTATATGCATTACCTTTTGTTGCATGGAGGGAATAGGGAAGCACGTCAGATCGGATGAGTTCCCAACCAAAAGTCATCACAACTGAAAGCGTAGCTCACAAGAATAGTTTAAATTTAAAGTGTCATCGGTCCAGTTGTTCTTTACATTCGCTGTATCTTGGGTTGAGGATGAAATGATAGGTACATACTTTAATATTTTTCATATTGCTTTAATTTTAATTGTGTTACATTGAACATAAAAATTAAATTAGACAACAAAAGCCATAAAACTACAATTGACAATGTTAATAAACAGACAAATGTAAAAGTTGCTTGTTGATTGTGAAGTGAGTGACAGTGACAGTACTAAAGTTACAACTGTTGAAAGTCATGTTGAACTGGCATACTAAAGGTATTAGCAAAAGCATGGCACATCAAAGATACTGAAAATGGGGCTATAATACGTTCTTTTAATTTGTTAAAAACAGGACAAAAGTATCAAGTATTTCAAGTATTATATAATCCGTATAAAGCATTTAGGAAGCTTATATAATAAAGTTTTTTTTAATTGAAGCATTCTGAAAGTTCTACATGCGCATTTACAATTCTATTAATTCATTCCCGTTTAACAGAGAACTTTATGTCTAATACTATTTCGAGTAGGTATATGTATGTTTATATGTACCTCATACCACCCACATACAATTTTTTACTAGTTTGTTAGAATTATCATTGCGTATGCACATATCAAACATAAACACTATTTTTCATTTCAACTTCTATGCCAAAATGTATGTAATTTTGGTTTAATCTTTCCCAAAAGATAAGTTTCGCTGCAAATAACGAGAGATTAAATGTACTTACTACTATGTTAACGTCAAAATATGTTACTCGTACAATAAAACCTTCAACAAATATTCGCATCAAGTACAATACAGTACAACTAGCTCGCATGTGCCTGTGCCCTCATCAAAAGTCAAAAGTGAAAGCATATAAGCGAATTAAATATAGGTATCAAGCATGGGAAAGTGGTTGCACACATAACACACAATAACATAACACACATACAAATATAATTCCTGTATTGCTTTTACTGTGTTTGTCTGCACATTGCTCAATATCGATAACAAATCTGTCATCTTATATCTTCTCTGATTAGCTAAATCGACAATCTGTCACAACAATGCCATTTTGAGTCAGAGTCAGGTCGGGGTACAGGTCCTGTACCACAGGGTCAATTTGAATAATGATATATTAATGTGAGTCACATACTGAATGATTTTTTATACGTGTTCGTGCATCATAATTGCATTTAGACTTTCTGCTGAGTGTTAGAATATATTATTTTTAGTTTTATATGTACCTAAGATATTTACGACGGATGGAAACGGAAAGGTTCTTTTATTATATCCGAAATATTGATGCGAAAAAAAACAATGTCCTACCTTAATTTTTTATTACTTTGATTTCTTTCTAAATGTTATCTGCTACGGTTCGCTGATTTTGCTACGGAGTATACAGAATACTGCTTCCCTTGTAGATGGAATTGCTCAGGCTTCAATACTATTGCAATAATAACAAAGCAGCAATTTTCGCATTTGTACGAATGAGAAAACAACTGCACGAAAAAGTATTTTTCATGATTTTGCACAACTACCACTGTTTCTCCAACTCCAATGCTCTCTTGTCATGAAGTGCACAGGCGACATTACGATTGGGGATCGTTGACGTATCACGTTTATCCCGTTTGGTCTCTCTCTATCTATCTTCGCCTTCTAAAAACGCTGCGTTTCTTCTTTTGGCCATTTACAAATCGGAGTTTGAGTAAAAAAGAGGGTGTCTGTTTTGACAATTCGTTATGTGAATGATCCCTTAAATGAATGTCATGCTTTGATTAACATATTTTTAGCTTGATGTTAGCAATAAAAAAGTATATATATTGAACTTTGTCTTGCAGGCAAATGGTAGTTTTATTAGCGTCCAGTACGTAAGCATCAAATAAAAATAAAGACTACACAGAACCGCTACAAAAATACAGAAAAAGCTATTTTTCTCTATTCTCTCATCGTGTCGAAAGTTTGTAAGTGTTGCTTTATATAAGGCCCTTGTCAGTCCGTCTCTAGTAAACATAAAAACATGTACCTATTCATTTTTGCTTGTTTGAATCAATTGTAGTAGGAGTAGTTTGTAAAGTATTTGTGTTGGTAAGGGTGGGTGGGAGTAGTTCATGATGATAATTTAATGTAAAAAAACTTATTGTTTTCATCATGTATCGGCTTTTCTCTCTGGTTTCGTTTAGTCCCAGACTACGTTTACGTTTTGTTGAGCTGACGTAGGTAGATGTATGGACGCTGTGTTTTGTGCTGTCCACTGTTTAAACTTTGTCTTCAGTCAGTAGTAATAATAACTGCGTTGAGTCAGCAGTGACAGTATAACAATGTACTCTGTATTTTGAACAAACAAAAGATTTACAAATATGTACTTTTACTTTTGTGCTTTTGTGTACTAAAGGAGAGTTTGGGTTTTAGTGTATATTGTTTTATTTGTGGTTTGCAGAGACGACAGAAAAGCTGGACGGGAAGCAGGACTGTGTCAAACCAACAGCCCCTGTGTTATGGGCCGTTCGAAGACGAATAGCACGTAATAAAATATTTTACTTTTTCACTATTTTATGGCTTAGCATTGTAGTTCTAAAGCAAATACAAAAACGCAGCAAGGACCAGTTTCCGTTAGGTCCTCCCAAACGTGCAACTAGAACGAAGCGACGTGGTATAAATTAAATTATATAGCGGTGGACTACCCGATGAAAAAACCTGGAATACTAAAAACTGCAAAAAAAAGAAGAAGGATTTGTTTTGCCATGCTTCAAATACTTCCATTCATTCTCCATGTGCATCTTTCTTAAGTAGATAACAGCAAAAATAAATAGCACATTACACTGATGAAGTTTATCATAGTCCCAAAATGTGGATTCCATGCTGGTTTCTTGTAATTTATGTACCCCCTTGTTTGTAATCGCTGCTGTTATTATTACTATCCTGATTGTCCATTGTTAATGTACAGTGTGTATATTATTATATACACTGTCGACCTTTAGTATGAGTTTCTTGCTGCTTTTATGAACATCATTACTCCAAAAACTCCAAATGCATTTCATTGAATGTATGCTGTACTAAAACTTTTGTTGTTGCATTTAGCCCCATTTACGTGATGGAACTCAATTCCACACTATTGTTTTAGAAGATCATAAAGAAAGGAAGAGCAAGGACACTGCAATAATACTACTACTTTATATTTATTACTATGAAACTCAACGGCTTGGTTCATCGGGCTTTCAAAAATTTTATAGTAGTACCACAACGAAGTTGAAAACCAATTTGATGATGGAATTAATGTATTTCAAGTGAACACGAAATACATAATTGAAACCCAACTCTGCTGGTTTTAAAGTTTTTACTTGTGACTTGCCAAGGGTTTACAAGTTTGTTTAGCTCAAAACTGGTAAGAAAATAATCATCTCAAAATGGTTCTTGTGTAAAATAAACCAACATGATCATGTGTATATTATGTATCATCATCATCATTAGAAAACAACAGACCTTGAGCCTTCCATGTACATTTGTATTGGTATTCAATCTATCACATTCTGCATGAAAATGAAGTGCTTTCTTTCTCTTATGTCATTTCAAACAGAAAACTGTCTGCTTGACAGATAATAATATATTATGTATACATGCAATTTTCGTCTGAGCGCGTAATACATATATATTTTCTTATACAACGTAACGCTTTTTGTACAGCGCTCTCTGCGTTCAATTGAAATCGGGTATATGAATGAATGAAACTTTGGCATACAACATCTGTACAAAAAAATACCAAATATTCACAGACAAACTACTTACTAGGGCATTAACAACGACAACAGTCAGTGAGTCTATTTGCTTGGATTTCATGTTTGGTCTGTCTTGTATTAAAAATATGAGTTCTCACACACAAGAAATGATGATGATGCAATATAGCTTTACGACGTATTTCTACCCAAGGTTGTATACTGTATATACAGCAGAAGTTGTATTTATGTATTTACAACTTGTGCCAAACTTAATCCCAAAAACCAACAACAACTCAGGTGTAGAATCCATCAATTCAACTACACTAACCAATACTTGTACCTATATTCATTCACATTGATTTGCTTGTATATATTATCCTGGTAAAAATATAAGATATTACTTTCACCCACTACTATATGGCTATATGACCCTTTGTATATGAAATCCAATATTATGGATGGTTATATTATACTTAATGATTCTTTATGTCTTTCCTTCTTCGTGCATATATTTCGGATTTCCGTCACGTTAGTGTGTGCTATGTTATTCTATTTACGATATGATTTACGATGCTCGCAATAGTGCAACTGTGTAACGTGCAGCGTCGTATCACGGTTGTTCTTGGGCGAGCTTTAAGAGACGCTGTACTAATAAATAAAAAAAATATACGAGTAGTTTTAATACAAAATTGATGGGGTATATTCACATTCTGTGGTCAGTAGTGGTATGTAGTGTATGTTCAAAGGATTAAAGAATATCATCTCAATATACAAAGTAGGAACATATTATTTTTAATGGTAAAACTTGTAAATTTAGGTACATAATTCGTATTCAGTTTCATGCATGAAATGTTTTTGCATGTGTAACCCTATTCATAATATCATGTATGCTTCCTGTTTTGTTATGAACAACGCAACGTTTCATTTATAAAACATGCCTTTTAGTCAACCGTACATTGGTCCCTCCGCTCGCGTTTTTCTTTTCATTTGCTTCAACTGGGACCACTTCCACTTGGGTAAATGGGTGCCTAGGTCATGGGCACGAAAAACCATTCACTTTCAACCACCTTGTGGGAGGAGGTTGGAAAATAATTTGTTACCATTCCATTATTAAAATGCAACCCATTCCATTCCTTATTACTGCCTAAAATAATTTCAACTAAATGCTTTTTACTTTCAAAACAGCTATTAGAGGTTTTATTATTTCGGACATGTGTGCTTAAAAAGATTTTTTTTAAAGTTATGTATACATGTATACAATTACGGCTACGATCCCTAATCTAGGTCTTTTCGCTAGAATAACACAAACAGAAAGACCACGAAATTAAACTACAACTCTCTTTTTTGTGGTGTTTGGTAGTTCTTCCTGAAAGTTTATATGACACTGATATTTTAACGCATGCACCGTAAACTCTCTTTTATTTCCCCAGTCTCGCTTTATCTCTAAGGCCCAATGTATAAATAAACTACCACCCAAAGAGGACAAATTTGCCCAATCCCCACCCAAAAGGGAGGCAATTTTGTTTTCACTTATAATAAATAAAACGGAATGTGCTCTATAAGCCCTAATCTAGCGTTTATGTGCGCATTTAATAAAAATTTAGTGAAGCAATGAAAAAATCCCTTTCATCGACTCTAGTAAAGATATTTGGTAATTTGGCGTACAAAAATTAGATTTTAATTCATCCAATAGTATTTTTCTGTTTGTTCCAACTATATGATTATTAACATTGCTGAATTTCCAGTTTATGATTTGGGGGAGAGAATTACCCTTTTTTTGGCAATCCCTCACTATTCGAATTATACCCCATATTCTAATAAACCCCCACCCCGAGGACCCCAAAATAAATAAAGCCCCATGGGGAAATAAAAGAGCATTTCCACACATT
>JAITYZ010002557.1:0-19329 GCA_027744595.1 Paronellides praefectus
CAGACGACGACAATGTTCCTTCCTTAAACGTTGGCGTTGCAAAAGAGCAAAAAATTTCCAGATGAATATCACCAACAAACCGGCATAAAGCGGATGAAAATCTCAAAAGCTTTTGCTGTCTTCCTCCACCATCTCCACCACCTCCTCTCATTTTTCTTTCTTTTCTAAAACGAATATTATGTATCCTCTTTCCTCCCTCAGCCAAACGTGCAACAAAAATAAGAAGATGAAGAAAAAAAGTTGGGTAGGTTCTTCCTCGACACACAAAATATTTCTCCGGAGAAAGCATACTAGAAAGAGCGAGAGCAAGACAGAGAGCAGAGGACACTCAAGATGACACACCGTTTTGCTACCATTTCTAGCAGAAGAATAAACGCACTCATTCATGCAACACATTAGAAGAGAACCACACAAAAATCTCATCCTTTTTATCTTACTCTCTCACATACCTACTTAAATACCTACCTACATTGCATTCTCATCCACTTCTTCTGCAAATATGTACACTATCAACTATAACCAGGAAAAAATGCAATGTTAACCCTAAAAAGCAATCATTTTTCTCTTTGCTTTTTTCTTTCAAGTCCTTTATAAAATAGCTCGTGTGAGAGAGAATTTAAAAGAGTCAAATGAGCCACGAGACGTCATTCCATTTTCTTCAAACAGCTTGAAGTTTACCTGTCCTTTTAACTAATTCCACTAGCATACGGATGAGAATGCATGAAGTAGCACAAACCAAAAAGTTAGTTTTTTTGTACTAAAGTCACATAATATGCTAAGGTATTATCATCATGATTATCACCCTGATACTTGTACAAGCTCTAAGTATTATACGGATTTCAAAATCGTACTACTAAAATTTCACTGTAAATTGTAAATCTGAAACTTGTTTTGTTTATTTGTCAACGTCTGTGTGAGGGGGAAAAATTGACTTGTCTGTTATGCAAATTCGTTCAATCTCTTGTTACGCTTTGTATTTTTTAAAAATTCATATTATTTTTCGCAAACATTACACTTTTGCTTTTCACATTTTCCATAAAAATAAAGGGCAAAAAAAGAAGAAGCGCACAATAAAAGGAATATTTTGTGACATGCTTTTCTATATAGAATTTCAACTATGTGCGTAACAACAGACATTCATACTTTTGTATTGTGTTTTTTTGCCTTGTGTATTTGTACAGGAATTAGGAAGCTTTGACGTAGAACAAATCCCACTACACGACTTTTTGCGCTGTTTCATGTGCAGTGATTTGTTTGTGAAACTATCCCACATGAAAAACTTTCATCTTTCACTAGTCTTTCAACCTGTTCTACATTATGAAGAGCACACACGTATATATACTTTTAATATTTTATGTGTCTACGTCTACCTCATCTTAAAAAAAAAGAAGAATTTGACACAAAGTGCCTCAACTTACTTTTGAAGTGATGTCGTCATCTTTTTCTTTACTTTTTCAAGAAAAAAAAGAGAATAACCTCAGTTGTCTTGAATAAGAATTTATTTATGTTCTATTTCTTTTGGCAAGAGTGCGGGTCATGTTATGTATGCCTTGTATAAACCAGAGAGAAAAAAAACATGACGTTTCAAGTACTTTTTCTTCTTTCTTTTTTGTGTGATAACGATATTTTTACCTGGAGCGTTCCTGCATTTATTCCAAGAAAAAAAGTCGTCATTTTTGTTTGAAAAGTACTTGCATTTCTTAGATAATAAAACAGTCATCATTTCTTTCTTCTTTTCTCATACTTTATACACAAAAATTTCTTGCTGGTGTTTGTATTTATTTGAATACATAAATCTCGTCATTAGAGCGTCTTCCTAAATTCATGCACAAGTAAAAGTGAGCCATATTGCATATAAACAACAAATTATTCTAATAACAACCCAACGCAATATATTTTCCACATATTTTTCCGCTTATGAATTTTGAATCACTTGGGATCCCTCAAAAGGCACACACACACACAACAAAACCCACATTTATTCTTTTCAAATAACACGCTCCTTAACTTTTCATCCTGATGAATAAATTGTACTTATGCACGTCCCTCCACAACAACACACACAACTCCTCGCAAGAGAAATCATTAACAGAGCATATCTTTTTAATAATGATAATTCATAACTCACCGTGTGTACTTGGGCGTGTGTGTAGTAAATATGTATATGCTTTTATTATGTTTCTACCTAATTTATAATACCACAGCAGCGTTCTTTCGCGTAGTTTTCCTTTTGCTGCACCTATAGAAAATGAAAATAATGCTAGCTGTCATCATTTTTTTTTCGGGATTTTGAACTCACAACGCAACAAAGCAAAGTAACTTGTGAGAAAAGAAAAAGGGAAAGAAAAAGAAAGCGAAAAAGCTAAGCACAAAAAAAGTGAGCAAAATAGTAAAAAGACAACAGCTCATGCAGTTAGTGGAACATGAACAAAAACGTAAGAAAAAGTGGGAAAACAATAACTCTTTTCCTTGCTGCTGCTTGTGAGTCTGTGAGAATCAGAAAATGTAGAGAAAATAAAAAGATGGGGACCAAACAATAAATACACAAAACATATATATTATTTTTTATCTCTAGAAAAATAAAAATAAAATACGCACACACAAAGGCATTGAACATTGATTCTCATTTTGGAATATTTATGAAATCCTCCTGTGAGCTTCTGGTTTGTGAGCAAACACACAAGACATAAACGATCTGTTTTTTTTGTTTTTCTTCACTCTGATTGTCTCTCTCTTGATGCTATTTTCTTTTATGCAAGATTCTTTTGTTTTTTTCGTTCGCTGGTCGACTCTTTTCCATAATTCCTTTGTTTTCCATGCTATTTATTTTACTGTTTTGTTTTCGCAAGAGAAAGTGGGAGAAGGAAGGATATGGACCAGTGTGAATGTGGCACACCACGGTAGGCACTCTGAGATATACATGTGCATATGTTTACACTTTACACCGTAACTTTTCATATCTCGTTCGGTTGTTAAAGAACTTCTCAAGGGCCATATAAGTTTTGAGGTACTATATTTTGAAACCAATTTTTCGCAAGTTCTTTCCCCGGTACGTACGTATAATAGAAATGTACCAAGAAGACGATGAAGAAAAATGGTTATTTTACCCCCTGCACATCTCTCACGGAAGAAGAGAAGAAGCGCACACGGAACGGAACGAAAGAGCATTATTAATACAAGTTTCTGACAACATAATATTCTATTTATTTTTCTTAGGATACAACTCGGACATAAATTTCCTTTCACATTCAACATCAGCAAGCAAAAGCACAATAATACCCACATTTACTACAGCAGAAGAAAAAGCATCAGCACCCACATAACCCACCAACAAAATCCCAACGCACAAAATTCACTTAGCAAAAAGATGTTCCATATATAACGTAATATTTTATAAGAAAAAAAGGAGAGTAGAAAAAAAAGAAAAATAGTTTTGGTCATCATCAACATTGCAAAATAAATAAAGATATTTTTATACTTTTTATACTTGGCCAATTCATGAGTTTTGATACTGAAATTGCATTCTGTGAGAAGGGAAAAGAAAAAAACCCGATCAGTCAAGAGGGGTCTTCGATATACTCCTTGGATTTGAGTGAGTGAAGTGAATGACAAAGTAAAGTGAAGGACGGTCAGAACAAGACAAAAAAAGTAAAAGTTTCTTTCATTTTTTTGTCCTTTTTTTCTTGAGCATGGCATCAAGGACCCGCCTACATGCCATGCGACTTACTTTTCTTGTCCTTTTCTTTTTTTGAAGAAAGAAGAAGAAAAATAAGAGGACTTAAATCCAAATCCAAAAAAAGAAGAATCATGTGACATATTATAGTATAGGCACAAAGAAAACATAGCGACCACTATTATCCAAGGTTCAGTTCCTATCTCTGTCTGAAAAAGTCATAAAAATTCCGATTACCGGAGACAATCCGCATAAAATTTACTGTGTTTCCCCCGGCGAGGTACAAGCGCTTATTATTATACGCCATATGTATGAATATACCTATCATCATCTGCTCTGCACATTTATGTATTTCTCGAGTGATTTTTTATCTACTTTTCTTTGTTCTGCATTCGTGAATGTTGAATATATATTCTACACAGTCGATTGTTTTGTGGTTTGGGTTTGCGTTTTGTTCTGCTCAAGAAATGGATGGACGGTCTCTCTTGTGAATGAATAGGAGAGAGAACAGAAGAAAAAAAATGATAAGCTATATAGCGCTCCTTGTGGATTGACATATTAAAGAGCTTAGTATTTTATTCCTTTCTCTCCCTTTTGAACATGGAATAGACGAAGAAGAGAGAAAGACAAGAAGTAATCCATGCACGATTTTTCATCATTATTTTATGATCCATGAAACTGGCGAGTTAGTTTTTTTCTTCCTCTCTACAAGAAGATGATATAATAATAATAATAATGGTATCCATTTATGTTTGATGTTGTTATTAAGCAGTGACTTATGAAGCTTAGCAGGTGGAGTGGATAATGTGTGTAGGTATATGCGCATGATGGTCCACCAGAGAAACATTTTTTTTATGTAATCAAAACTATTATATTTAGACAAGCCCACCAAGTGGATCTATATAATAATGATACATGAATGAGCAATAATAATATTATTATTATATATTATATTATTATGTGTATCTATCGCCCACTTATTCCTTTTATTAGCCTAAAATGGCACAATATTTCGTGCATCAACTCATCCATAACAATAATTTTTTTGGGGGTTCAGCAGAATAATACATTTTGTGGGCAAAAGGAAAAACCACAAAAATTGTCAACGTCAGAAGAAAAAAAGTGTATTGCTGCTGCAAAAATGGTGGTCAAGTACATAAAAAAGTGGACTCGACAAAACGAATTATTACCTATTTCCCTTTTCATCACACAAGCGTATTAGTGGACAAAAATGAAGGATATATGTATATTTTTTCATAACTTTCCGTACTACTGCTGCTGGTACGACTGCCACTGCGTGGTTTCCTGATTTGTACTCGAGATTCCACTTTAACAATAAAAAAAATATGATGAGTGGTTCTACATCCTTTCCCAAGAAGATGAGCGTGCCGCCACTGAGCAACGTGGATAGGAAGAGTGTAATGTATTATAACTTTTATTTATGTTTTGTTTAAAAAAAAAGTAGAAATTTTTTAACGATTTTTTGTAAAGAAAGTAAAATAGTGGGACCGCAGAGATTTTTATTGTTATATATGGTTAATTTAGTGGTCTGGTGAAAGGAAAGCATATGCTATATTTTTATGCGCTTTCTACATTTTTTTATCTTGATAATAATGCGTGGAATGTAAATAGTGTGCGGTTGAAATGCATCCGTTTTCTTAGAAGGAGGGGGCATCTTTTTCATTACGACTTACGGCTTTTTTTTACCATGCTGCATTTTACTCTGTTTTTCTTACAATGCTGCTTGTGCAAGATAGATTCAAATGTAGGAGAATTTAATGTGTAACAAATTCTTTCTTTGAAGGATATATATGCCAAAGGGGTAAGAAAGTTTTTTTTGCAACTGAAATGGCGGTTATTATATCCATATAAACTACTTTTTTAGTATTTTGCTTTCAAGCTTTCTCCTCGTAACTTTTTCCTCCTTTCATGGCAGAAAGTTGAAGATTACAAGAAACTTACAATTCGTTCTCATGATTTTAAGTAGGTATTAATAATGATGAGGGCTTGTGTAGGAATAATTCAAAGAAAGATGAAGTTATGTAAAAAAAAAAAAAAAAAAAAGGTTGAGTGGTGAGAGGAGAAGGTTATGCATAAACCTATTTGACTACGACTTACCCACAACGGTTGCAATGATAAGAATGCCTAGGAAAATGGATGTGGCGCACATGATGACAATGGAAGACCAGCTGGAGGTAATCCCCGAAGTCCCATTTGACGACACAAAGGAATTATTAAGATTGTACAGACCCGTGTCATTTTCAAGTGCCTCGTCACACGAAGACAGATGTGAATTGGGGCAAAGTGTGGCTGCGTCCATCAGCAGGTTGCTGGTACCGTCATCGTTGTCCACCAACAACTCCATGATGATGATGATGATGATGATGATACCTATCGAGTGAGTCCTCTTCTCTTCTTATTTATATTTATTCTTTTTCTGAAGAAACCACCAACTTGTCATACAACAACCCACACAAGCGAGTCGACTAAAAAACCGATAAAGTTACAGAGTACAAGTTTTTGTTCTTATATAAAGTCGTGCTTTTGCTCTAACAACTATTTTGTTTTTTCTCTCTTTTATAATAAATTAATATATTATTTCTGTTCCAGTTTTTCCACCAGCAGCACCACCGCCCAAAGAAAAAAAAGTTTTGTAATACTCTACTTTACACAAATACACACTTGTACACTCACAGGCTGTTTGTTTCTTCTTTTGCTCAAGAAGCAACTTCCCCCATCACCTCATCTACCACAACTAACAATTTTAAAGTTATCGTCATGTTCATCTCTGTAATATGTGTGTGTGGTCTTGTCTGGTAGCAGTGGTTCGTTATAATAATGTGCTGTTATGTATTTTGTTTTTCCTCTCTCTATTTTCTTGTGTCTTTCTGCAGTATTCTTTATTCTCAAGATAAAACCCACAACACACACACAAGTTCTCTACCTCGTAGTATATTTTTTTTACTTCTTTTGAAATTTAATTACTCATAATTATGCTATATATATGTGATATTTATAACATCAACTGCTACTACCCTGATGTAAAATATTTTGAAATGTTTTGTACGTGGGAAAAAGTAGAGCCCGAAGAGAGGAGTATGCACACTAATTTTGTTATTTCCCCCAAACAAACCAGTGTTTATACCATCTCTATATTACTTTCTCCTCCTCCTCCTCCTTAAAATTGCGAGTGAGGGGGCGAAACAACAACCATGATGTCTACCATAACAAGATCCTTGGTTAATTGCTGCAGCAGCGGTTTTCGGTGTGTGCTACGTCTTGTGCTGTTGTTGTGTTCACTGCATTTATTTTACGTTGGCTGTGAACTGGAAAAAGGGAAAGTCGATGAAAAAAGGTTTTTCTTCGTCTTTTTTTGTAAAGATATGTTCAAAGCTGAGGTTTTTCTTTTTTGCAAGTTCTCTCCTTTCCTTGTTTAATTTACGAGAGAAAAAAATATATTAAGTTGAAGTGAGATTTTTCTGCAACAACTGTAAGCCCTTCCTTCATCATCTTATTAGCAGTAGCCGACTAGTAAACATTGAAGTGAAGAGAATCAACTAATTTGTTATTTTCTCTCTCTCTCTCTCTCTCTCTCTCTCTCTTGTATTTAGTATTTACCTCGTGTTCTGCACTCGGTTTTTCCTCCTCTTTGCAATGTAGTATTTCAAGGGATATGAAATGACTGACTAGTCTATACTGTCTATTTATCTGTGTCTACCTGGATTTCTCTTTGGAGTAAAAAGTCAGTCGTATATACGCAGTTCATTGAGCTACACAAAAAATATTGATATACCACCAGCACAAGAATTAAAGTTTCTGCTTTTACTTTTGACTTCAGAGGAAGCTGGCTCTAGTAACAACCTTCATGTTGTTGACGTTGATGAGCTGCACTACTGGCTTGATAAGGCTACTGTACTGTATTTGTGGTGTGGTGCGGTGCACTCTGGTGATTTCGTTGTTGATATGAGGATGCTGCTGCTACTCGTCCTGATGATGATGATGATGATGAAAGGAAAATTTAGAACACAAGGTTTTTCCCACTGCTTTTCTGTGTAGAGTCGAGCCTATTTACAATTTACAAACGCACACTGTTTTCATTACGACGATTATTATCATCATCATTATTATTGTAGTTTGAAGTAAAAGTCAGGTCAGACATGTATTATTTTATCAGTCTAGCAGCAAGGAGCAATCTAGCGATCCACTCAACTGCACTAATAGCTTGGGATTTTCTCTTTGCCCTAGTCAACCAAACGTTTTATTTGAAGCTTCACGGTTCACCAAGCACGATCAGGGGGTTTACTAGGTTCGACTCACTCGTAACAACAAGCAGCACACATACACACACAATATGATGAGAGATGATGATTATAATGACGACAACGGCGATTTAATATAATGACACAGTCAGAGAGTCAACAAATTCACCAGTTTCACAAACAGGAGTATTTTCACAAACAAGTCTTGCTATTTGTTATACGGAATGTGTGCTATGTGGCACCATTCATTTTTAAAGGTAAAAAATAGTTCTGGTGAAAACAGTAGAGTTCGAAAACAGAGAGATGCACAGTTTCATGGGGCAAAACCAACCACTTTACAAAGTGAAAAAAAATTACAAGGACGAGCAGCTAGAAAACCAAGAGTCATATAAAAAAGTCATATTATTAGAGTCTTAAGTGTATAATGTATTATTACATGCATAAAGGAACAAACATATAGAGAGCTAAATTGAAAGATGAGAGAGAAAGTAAGCAATTTGACTAACTAGTTCAATGAGAGAGAGAGAGAGAGAAGTGGATGCCGAACGTGAGTACTAAGTACCAACAACAAAAGCAGGTTTTTTTGTTATTTAAACTAAGGACAATTAGTTATTGTAGTGGAATGAATAGTTTACTACATCAGAAAAAAAGTACCGACCGTGAATGTACAGAGTAAAATAAAGTAAAAAAGAATGCTTTGTTCTAAATGTTCATTGGCTCTTTGATTTTGCAGTGGTAGTAATGATGATGGTGATGTTTTTTGTACGTTTATTCTTCTATCTCCATATTTTACGGTATTTGTAATGAAAATGAACAAAGATGAGAATGATGATTGCGGTACTTTTGCTGCTGTTGTTGTTATGCTATGGTACAAATTGCGATTACAACAGCTTTTAGAAGATGTATACTGCATGCAAATTAAAATGGACAGGTTTGAGCAAAGAAAGTGGAGAAGCATAAAAATGTAAACTTGTGGTATAGGTTCAATTTTCAATCTTTCTGGAGAACAAAGATGAGAATGATGATTGCGGTACTTTTGCTGCTGTTGTTGTTATGCTATGGTACAAATTGCGATTACAACAGCTTTCAGAAGATGTATACTTCATGCAAATTAAAATGGACAGGTTTGAGCAAAGAAAGTGGAGAAGCATAAAAATGTAAACTTGTGGTATAGGTTCAATTTTCAATCTTTCTAGTTGGTTAAATGGAGGACGATATGGAATGATTGCTGATGAAGAAGAAACAAAAGAAAGAAAAAAGTTTTTCTTGTTGAATGAATCCCTTTTTTACCATTTTTCTTTGAGGGAAACTTTTTGTGATATGAAGCTTAGTTATTATTAGTCTGACCATGATCATGATGAGAATGGCTATTGAACTGATATTGTGATATTGATTGGCCGTTATAGTATACACGCTTTGAAAATAAAAAATAATGACGATAAGTTTGAGTAGTTGATGAAGATACTACAAAATGCTCTCTCGTACGTTCTTAGAGGAAGGTGAGTAAAAAGTTAAAATGATTGTAGTATATATTCTTCCCATGTGTATATTTTATGGTACTCGCACTTCTCCCTGATAACAACAGACCATGTATTTTAAGTTTTTGGTTTGATGATTGGAATTTTTTATTCCTTCAATCCCTTTCCCCCTCTCTCTCTCCCACAATGAGATTTTTTTAGTACAACAGTTTATCTAAAATGGTGGTTTGGTGTTCACTGCTCAAGTACGCAAAGTTGGATAGTCAAGTCAAGCTATCAAGGTAATAGTATGATATGAATGTAATACCCACACTACACTGAATTTCACTCTGCATCTTTTACTCGAATCCATTTATGTATTTCATGATACAATTTTTATAAGCTTTTATTATACTAGCAAACAGCATGAAAATCAGAAATTCACTTTTCCCTCCCATTTAACTTATAATACCCCTTGGAACACGTAGGAAAACGAAAAAAAGCATTTCCTCTATAAAAAAGAAAAAGTATACAAAAGTCGTATCCGTATATTAGCTGCGGTTGGTGTAACATCAGACAAGACCGACTTTTTTAAAGATCTTAGCCGTGGTAGTATTATGCCTATGTAAATTTCTGCGCAATAAAGTATATATCTTCCACTTCTCTTCCAAAACTCGTCTAAAAAAAACTATTGTATAATAGGCTTATATATCCCACTGAAAAGCAATCTCGAATTTTTTTTATATCGCCGAAAACACAAATAATATTCTATGAGCATTTTCATAGCATTCTACATTTTTTTTGTGGCATGGAATCCCAAATATTTTTTACAAAGAGATTTCCGCTGCTACTTATTTGTTTTTTTTTCTTCTTCTTCTTCGGTATTATATTGAGAGAGAAAATAAGGTATTATGGATGTATATAGTATTATTATTGAAGAGAGAAAACGAGCAATTCTTCATTTGTTTACCAAACATTGGGAGTAGTAAGGGAAAATGATCGTCCCGCGGTGGTATTGTGATTAGTAGTATTATTATTATTATTACCACTACTACCACTATACTCACTCTCGTTTTTTGCTTTTTTTTGCTCTTCTCTAACAATCAGAATGCCTATTATTACCCTTTTTAGTATAGACGAATGAATCGTTAAAACGCGTAAAGAGAACAAGTGGGAAAAAAGTAGTTCGTTTCCACCGACTCCTTCCAGCGTTCGTTATATAATGCTGCCAATGTTCCTATTAAAGGATCATCTTGGTAAAAAAGGGTAAAGACCACACGAGAGAATGGTGATAGTTGAGGAAGGGAATGTGATATCAGTACTAGTTTTTGATGAGTGAACTTGCTCCTTCGGCAGTTTCTCCTTTCGTATATAAATCTATGCTTTTTATTATTATTTTTATTCTTAGGCTGCAATAATGGCCTTGTTCTTTTTTCTACTCATCACAGTCGTATTATTTTCTCTTTTGAGTGCTGCAAGCGATGATGTTCCAAAGTAAGACATTTCTTTCCTTTTCTCTCTCTCTTTTTCTCTTTAATACAAGTAGTTTGGTTGACTTGACTAGGAGATATATGGTTTGTTTGTTTGTATGTTTGTATGTGTGACTCTGCTTGACTGATGATGAACTGAAAACTTTGTATTTGTGACAAGTAGCGTTTGGGGTGTTATTGTTTGTCGTTTGGTATGTGTGGAGTTATTGATTTATTATGGACACTCACTACGTCTGTCGAAATCAAAACAACAACAACAACAACAACAGGAAGAGAAAAAAAGGAAGAGAAGAATGCAAAGTGGGCAAGCAACAATGAAAAGGTCTTCTTTTTTTCTCTTTCTATTATTCTCTGTTGCCGGGTCTATCCTCTTTTCTTGCAAAATACATTTTCTCTCTTTCTTTTCTTTTCACCCTCAAAATACTGCCTTTGTGGATTTTGTGGATTTTTTACTCTCTTTCTTTCTCTCTCTCTCAACAAACTCGTTAGCTATTGTGTTTGGATTGTACTTATCCTGATGGACAAGAAGGGTGAAAGCACGAGAATGAAAATAGTTTATCACGATTTTTTTTATATAAAATGTATCAAGTTCCACAATAATAAAACTTACCGCTCCCTCCCGGCTTTTAGAGATGAATATATGGCGTAGGGTGGGCTTTTTTTCCTTCGTCTCGGAGGATTTCTTTCTTTGTAACACTACCAGTCGACGTACTTTTCCTTGGATTATATTTTTTTATTCTGCAGATTTTACTTCGTATACTTTTTCTGTTTAGTTCTTTTTTTGTATTTTTTTTCTTCTTCTGGTATCGACTCTTGCTTGTTTTAGAACTGCAGAGTACAATGAAATAAAAAAGCGTGATTTTAGAAAGAAAAAAACTTTTAGCTCGCAAACACTGTATAAAGAAAACCTGCTGCTCTGCTTAGCTGCATGGTGAAAGCGTAGTACACAAGTTGTTAGAGAGTAAAAAGTAAGTAGTATGCGAAGCTCTTTGTTGATCTGTGTTTCTGTTCGAGTGTGTGAGAGCTGATGATGAGCTGAGTACACACTGCAGAAGAGTAAGTTGGAAACTGAGCCAATTTCCCATCTGTTCCGCAAAAGAAGTTTGCGAAGCAACTGGATGGCTTCCTCCAGTCTCCACTCGCTTTTCAATGTGAACTCACTCGCCTTTCTCATTTTTCGAGTGCCACTACTGCCACTGGAAAAGTAGAAGAATAAGAGTAGCAGTGAAAGGATGAGTGAAAGTATGTGTGTGTGTGATGTGTGTGTATACACAGGCCCATACATGAGTGTCAGTAAAAATATTGTGGGAAAGCAGAAGGAGTACAAAAAGAAGATATATAGAGCCTCGTCGAGTAAGTCATGTTACGTGTTCAGTTATTCGTTTGTTGTCTGTGTGACCTGTACTCACAACAACACAGCACACGACGACGAAGAAGAAGGAATCACATATTAAAATATGCAGGTTTTAATAATTTTTGCATTGCACACCCTTCAGCTCCATTTCACGTTCACGTCTTTCTACTCATTTCAATTTTTAAGCTTCTCCTCAGTGTAGCGGCTACACTGTTGCCATAATTAAGCTTTGATGAGCGTAATAAATATGTATAAAGTATATATCGTATAGTGGCATAGGCATGTATTTGGAAAAGAACACGGGAAATGATTTTCTCTTCCAATTTTAAGATGCTAAATACATTAATGAAGTTAGATACATTAGAAAACTAGCGTCGTGTGACGTAGTAAGCTGCGTTTTGATTTTGCGTAAATATTTCTTCCTTGTTTAATTCATTTTGAGGTACATATTAACCTATTATCCCATTCTTACTAATAACCTTGGCCTACCTGCATATTTTTTACTGGATCGTCAATGTCATATTATAACACCATGTCTGAGACAAATACTATTGGTAAAACACGTTTACAAACAGGAATCGCAAACTTGAATATAGTAATACCAAAATAATATTTGATGAATTCTTACACACGTGAAAGTTTTCAAATGATTTTGATGTTTGTAGCTCACCGTTGGTTAGGATTTTTGACAGAGGGTGAAAAGGAAACAAAGAGGGAAGAAAAGTGGGAAGATGACATGATGTGAAGGTGGTGAAAGATTGAAAAGGGGAGAGAACGAGGCTCGTTCTCAGAAGCGTTTCATCATCTTCCCATCACTTTCCCATTATCTTCATTACAATCACAAGCTCATCATTCCGCATTTTCCTTAACCACTGTACTTCCGGCTCCATTCACTATCCATCATTTTTCTTGGCACCGCAACAATCACAGCCCATCACCATAACCTTTTTAGTTTAAAAAAAAGCTTCTTTACTATAAAAACATTCATTCGCTCGTGTGCATAAGCTTAGTTGAACATATATAATCTGAGAACTCATGTATGTATTATGCATATATTATATAGCTAACCGACTCACAACAACTCACATGCTTAGCCATTTCCCTGGATCACGTGACTATTACTGGTTGGGGTATTTTGGACTTTACCACATCTGCCATAAAACGTGCATTATCCCATCACATTTTACTGTTCCAATTTTTTCCAGAAAATCAAAGCATTTTTTTCGTATATACATTTCTTTTTACGCCTTTATTATCTTGCCATGTCATTATATTAAATATTTATGACATGATTACGACGCAACACCACATCACATTTTATCATCCACATGAGCTCAACAACAATAGTCACCCTAATTGTGACCACAACCAAAGAACAAATACACAATACATACATTAGGTACATATATTTTTTGTGCTTTAACGAAACAAACAATAGACTGGTCCAGCACAAGTTCTCGGATCTGTTCATTGCTTGAGCTGAGTTGGCTTTCTAAACTAAGGGCCAGTATATATGCTATGACTGTTTTGTGTTTTAGACAGGAACAGGAAGAGTATTGGCATCTGCCTAAACCTCGATTCTTAGGAATAACCAACAATCGACGATTCAAGGAAGAGATCAATCATTCTACGAAATTTACACTTTCTTGTTGCTTGCACTTTTTAAGCTCATCAACAACATCACATTATGGTTCACACCACAGCAATCCTCACAAGCAAACGAACGTAAAATGTACTCCTTGGAACTGTGTAAAAGACATTATGTAAGTTTTATAAATGAAAAAAATGTTCTCGTAAAAAAAGAATACCGGAAAACAAAAACTGCCCTTTACAAATATTTTCATACTTTCTCTCTGAAAGACGCACTTCGTACAAACACACCTAGCAATACCTTATATCGGCTTCCATTGCTTATAACTTGAAAGCGGAGCCTTACCTTTACATTCACAGGCCATCCAACAGCGCATTTTTCACATTCACCTGTCCATCCACCGAAAACAATTAAACTGCCCAAGAAAAAAAATTCTCTTGCCTTCACTTCCTTTCTCTCAGCTACTTTTTTTCTTAATATCGTGCATTTTTTCTGTGAGTTGCTGTGATGCTTGAAAAAAAAGTCCAAGAAAAAGTAAGGTGAGTAGAGGTGTAGGAAAAAACGTAAAAACAATTTTTCATCGTTACACACTTGCGCCTTCCTGGCTAACGTATGTTTATTCGCAGACACCTAAAAATACTTATATAAACCATCAGAAAAAATGTGATATATTTTTATAGCTTTAAGTATCATCATAGCATATTATTATGTAGGTATATACACTTCCGTGCGTCTTTTGTTGTAAATATTATGGCAGATAACATTACTTCATCTCCGGACAACAAACACTTTGTTTATCGTTAACAGTCTCATTAATTTGCTCTCGAGTGTTTCTGTAAAGTGACATGTGCACGTTACGTTCTTGATAAGCACATAAAACAAAACTACCCGTAACCTTGTTTTGCAGCGTGGCTCTTTATGTACTTGTAATAACAATAACAACTTTCCAGGTAGCTGTCGTAGTTTACATAGAACATTTTGCTGAGAAACTAAAGTGATTATTATATAGAAATAGAAACGCTCAGTGTTTTAAGTTATTTTTTTTTCAGGCCCATTTTTGTTACGTGCATTCATATTGATTTTATGATTTTACTTATTTGTTTATTGCAAACAGCTCATTAAACCCAACCAGTACTACACGAAGGCATTAATTTACGCTTATTGTTATCCGATTTGAAAGGTACATAGGTACCTATATGCCTATGCATAAATATATGTACACATGGGCAACTTTTTGAAGAGAAATCCACAAGAGTATATGTGGTACAAAATCTATTACTCATTTTTACGAAACAGCAGGAAGAGGATCATTAGTTTTTACTTTCGGAATAATGATTTGGTAAACAAAATAATTTGTTTACCAAAATTAGATTAATACTACAAAGACCTACGTCAATAGTGACAATGTTGAGCTACTGAAAATCCTTGAAAAAAAATCAAGTGGGTGGTGGAGGAATGCTTGCGCTTGTGAAGTAGAAGCGATAATGCCAAATTGGCTTAGGTGACTTTTTTATGTATCGATTCAATTCCGATTCGTTTTAAAGGGAGCATGAATCCAAGGATAAAGGTTTTTAGATAAAAAAGATTTAGTCTACCTGAAGGAAATAACACTACGGGTTGCACGATACGTACATAATTTCTTCAAACAAAAAGCTCTATAATTTTTTTTAATCGTTCCAGTTAGTTTTGTATCAATTACAGCGAAGAAAGGAATGTATCGAAAAAATGATGATGATGAAAGGATCTTTTACGTCCTTCCTCCAGATGGATCACAACTTTTCTTTTTATCTTCCTTCATGATCACGTTGATCACATTGTTTAGACGTAGAAGTTACTTAACGGGGTAATGCGTTAACCATATGTATGGTAAAACATTTATAGTAACGTACGAAATTGTACTACGAATAGCAACTTTCCATTTTCAATGGAAATTGTGTAACTTCCAGACATTATATAGTTGTAATAGGTATGTATCTGTAAATAATTGATGTAATAATTGTTACGGAATGACAAGGGTTCAAAGGTTCCTTCCACGAAGCTTTTATAAAAATAGCTCAACATTCTATTTACACACACAGCAGCCGTATGACTCTTGCCACAGAAAGGGAAAGCTCAATTTAATTACCTGGTCCGTCTTGTAGTCATGCTACAATTACTGCATACTGCGAATACTCATACTACTGCGAATTTCTTTGATGCCAATGATGAGCAGGAAGGCGTTACTTACAACTCAACTTGTGTTCGTTTGCATAAAGTGGTATTATACATCCATTATGAAATGTGAAAAATACAACTAAACATATGTGTTGTTTTGTACATATGGACATTTGATAGTGGTCCTTGCAACGAGTTCATGAATAACTGAGAAGAATGCAACGTGGAAATGATATTTCCGAAATATACAAAAATATAGAAGCAGTTTGTACAGTAGCTGTGGTGGTAAATCGAAATGACAAAAAGCTAATAACCTACTTGAAAAATATCTAACAAGAAAGTAAAGTGTATGTGAATGTAAAGAAAAAATGTATGTAGATTTCTCCCAAAATGAACACAATGTGGGCAAATATCCTGCCAGATATTTGATCATAAAACATTTAACTTTTTACAGAGTTACTCATCTCTCATCTACGTAGGTATTAAATATTGCTATTTAGATGTATTCTTTTTCTATTCTATTCTGCATCGCATTATTTCTCTCACAATCCATCCCCCGAAAAGTTTTTTTCACCTACTTTTGTAACGAAACCGCAGTAAATGAAAGAAACGCACAAATCAACTTTACCCCAACCTCTTGTCTATGTACATTTCAAAACTTGTTTAATTTTGTAAAACTACTTTTTTACTTTGCTTCTGCTACTGCAATGCACACATGCGTTAGGCCGCGCGCTACTACATCGACTATACTAGCTGGATGGGCATAAGTACATATCAGATGATAAATCCGCTTAAAAGGCATCGAGTACTTTTATCATGTCAGGTCAACATGAAAAGTTCAAAAATGAGCAAATATAATTTGAGAGGACCTTTACACGTATGTTATATCCATATTTGTCGACATTATTAAGTTAATTGCGGAAAATGGTTGCACACTGGAAAAAAGGGAAATGTCTTGCTTCACCCCATCATATATTAAATATGCAAAAGCACGGAGGTTTAGCATTTGAACCGACTTTCTTTTGATGTCTGTAAGGTAAATACATTGTGGTACATTATTTGCTACATTATGCTGTCAATTGGATGAAACGAGTGGGTGCCGTATGTTGTAGTCAGATTCAATGTTTATTTCGAATGTTTCCACATGGGTGCATATTGTACAAAAGGATTCAAAGAACCTATGTACTTCTTCGGATATAGGTATAATACCTATATACTTCATTATAGACAGTCTCCTGTTTAAGTACACATATGTATCTAGTTGCAAAAAAGGTTTTATGAAAAATAATTCTCAAGTCTCAGGATTCCCCAGCAGATTATGTCATCATGAAATAAAAAATATTCCGATGTTGATTGTGAGTTTGTGAGATATTTAGATGCAAGTCATACGTATCCGCGCATATGGAATGTTATCTGTGTTTCGTGTTTTATTATTCAACATGTCTTTCTCTAAGTCTTCTTTTTGATGACACATGTTTCAAGTCAAGTCATGGCTGATGAATTTCACGAAAAATTATCACTTTCAAAGCGAAAGGTGTACATACCTATGTGTGTGTTTGTGCGTGCATACTTTAACGCATTATCCAAATTCATTTATTCCCTACAATCAACAATAATAATACATACGGAACAGAAAAGGGGGCGAAGAATCAAGCACATTTTTGCAGTGACCCTTTTGATTACCGCAATGCCTTTGCTGCTTGTGAATAACAAGTTGTGATGCCTTCAGCTTTCCATCTAATCGCCAATCCTCTTGTCTCTAACGTTTTGTACAAAAACGTAAAATTCATAAACCAACCGTATGTTGTAATTACTATTTCGTAAAATGCATATAGTACATTACTTTTACATCTATAAATAGGTACACAAATAATGTTGATGGATTGATGATCATAACGTCGTTTTCTCTTAAAATATATAATGCTATGCTGAATTCCTACGTTGGTTTCGTATGTAGACCTATTTCGCAGAACCGTTCACACACAACTTGTGCAGATTCTGCACTGTTGAAGCGAGTTGCGTTGCTCTTTAATTTTTGCAGATTTCTGATGCTTCTTCACGTCCTCCTCCTTGCCTGGCGTGCTTGGAGTTTTTAGTAAGCTAAGCTCACAATGATCCTCACGGATTAACAAGAAAAGCATATTACACACATCGTATATCAGCCATTCAACACCGAAACGTGTTTGTAAATGTAACTTTCCATAAAATTCGTCCAGAGAGCAAGAACAAGTCAAGCTGTCACCTTTTTTTCTGCTTTGCTTATTACAGGGCAAATATAGTAGCATGGAATTAGAGTAAAAAAATATGGGATTGCGTTGTGTTGGCTTCTGGATTGCACAAGTTTTTTTCTTTTTCTTCTGCGTCTGCTACTTTTCTCGTTTGATCTTTATCAAAACCATTTTCCCGGATTTATTATAGGATAGTGTGGTGAGGTGATGATGATGGTTACTTTTTATGTTAAAAACTAGGACCCAAGTACCAACAACGTGTGCTTTTTTTAAATGCCTATATGCTTGTCGTCGGTGCCCTTTTTAATATGCAAGTCGGTGTAGGATGTATAAGGAATGTTAATGAGAGCGGAAAGATTACGAGAAGAAGCAGAAGGAAAAAGAAGAAAGCAAAGCTGAGGGAAAGAGAGTGTGTGTGTATAGAATGATGAGGGAGAGAAGGTACCCATTATTTATTTCAAGCGAAAAAAAAATTATGCTTGACGGGTTGACAGCATTAAAAATCCTGCCAAGAGTGTCAAGTGCTGCTGACTCAGTCAATCGCTTTTACTGCTTTTAAAATTTACACGCCTACTTAAATTCAGATAAAAAGGATGAGGTATGATGGGGTATAGGGCTAAAAAGAAGTAGAGATGGGATCTGGAAGCACAGGTCATTACCATAATTTTAAGTGGCAAATCTTATTTGGGAGTTTTCACTTTGTTGTTTTGAAGTATGCGGTCCGCGGGATAAGATGAATGAATTGTACATAATGATAACGTTTTGAGGTAATGACAATTACATAATTTAATATTCTTCTTCAGCCCTTCAATGGCGAGTACTTTAAAAAAAATTATAAATGTGTCACGGAGTTAAGTAGCAAAGGCTAAATAATAATGTATGAAGTGAAGATGAGCTAGTAGTATAATGATATAATAATAACGATATGATAATGAACATAATGCAATGATGACTAACCATGATATGCATACTAACAAAACATGAATAAAGACTCTCCAGTCTTGGGATAGCAT
The DNA here is from genome assembly GCA_027744595.1 of Paronellides praefectus. Taxonomy (NCBI): domain Eukaryota; kingdom Metazoa; phylum Arthropoda; class Collembola; order Entomobryomorpha; family Paronellidae; genus Paronellides; species Paronellides praefectus. The sequence continues at coordinate 19,220 of JAITYZ010002557.1, forward strand.
TGACTGCGCTACCACGGATAAATATCTCTCTTGTCTACAACTTATTACTACACGAGCATACATTCCCATTACCCATACCATAATAAATATCCATACACACATAAAACTGT